>CM031944.1:24582770-24857770 GCA_018749465.1 Paracanthobrama guichenoti | reverse complement strand
TTATGATACTGATTATGATTATGATGATTATGATTCCTTCCTTATGATACTAAGATGAAGTATCATAAGGGAAGGAAGAGGGAACCGGCAAATGTTTAACATCAAACTTAATGCAAAAATAAACAAACACCAAAACAAAAGTAACATATTATGCCCCTTTTTACAAGATGTAAAAAAGTCTCTGATGTCCTCAGAGTGTGTATGTGAAGTTTCAGCTCAAATTATCCCACAGATCATGTTTTATAGCCTGTTAAAATTTAAGTTTTTTTGTGTATATCCCTTTAAATGCAAATGAGCTGGTGCTCCCTGCCTGTTCTTTCAAGAAGAGGGCGGAGCTTCAATAGCTTGTGTAACAACAACAACAACAAAACCCGTCATTCCTGCCCAAGGTCCTTTAGCCTAGCACAATAAATCAGGTAATTGAGCTTGATGCTTTCCATCCAGATCCCCTTTGTTCAGGTACAGGGGTGGATATTTTTTCTCTATGTCCTATTAGAGCATTGCACACATACATTGGAAAAGCACTCGTCCGTTGCGCCAGTCACACATGCAATTATTTGTATGCTTTGACAAGAAGTGTGCAGACAAACCTGTGTCAGAGCAATGACTATCTCATTGGATAGTGGATACAATTTCACAAGCGTATTCCAACCAAAATCTACCTATCCCTGTTGATCTGGTTGCTCATTTTACCAGGAGCATGGCTACTTTCTGGGCGGCACTCAAGGGTGTAGCACTCTCAGACATCTGTGCTGCAGCTTCTTGGAGCTCTCTATACACATTCACAAGATTTTATAGAATTAATATAACAAATTCGAATTCTTTGGGGTCCGCTGTTTTAAATGTTGCTAAATTGACAGGGGAGGGAAAAGGTACTAGTCCCTCGTGACCCTGGTGGTATAAGTCATCCAATGAGTGAAGTTGAAATAGATGTTCCGTCTCTCCATTGGACTGATTACACACGTGCTTCACGACGCAATCACGCAGAGGCGTTCCCAAAGCGGTGACGCAGCGTCTCGTTCCCTATTCAGGGAACTACGGTTACAGTCGTAACCGAGACGTTATCTGCAGAAGCGAAGGATACACCTCATCCACGCTCCAAATTCCTGTGAAAGAAGGCCGCATTCAAAGGTCGCACGAGTGTCCTACTACTTTTCTGAAATGAGACAGCCTTGATGATGCATGCAGCTTTTGAATGCAACCTCTGGAGGACGCAGCCTTTCGAAATGAGACACAGCTTAGGTCTCAAGGATAGGCAGAAGAATGCATCATTCAAGGTAAGACCATTGTGACGGTCATCGTTCAGTCTCACAGATCCATAGTTATGGACATAACTTACATTATTATCCCGCCATCACACCAGTGAACATGTCTTGTCACAAGAGAAGAGATGTCTTTGCAATAGGGAGGTGAAGTTATGAATTAAAAAAATAAATTATGTGTATGGATAAATAATTTATAATAAACATTTTAAATATTCCATAAAAAATGAAGAATAGTCAATTTTGATTTCATTGTGCCTAATATTTTTGTATATTTTTCTAAGTTATATTATCAGAATAAGAATAAGAAATAGTGTGTTTATATGACTGGAAGTTCAGATTAATTTACAGACTCTCTTTTCGACAAAATCTTTATTTTAGTAATTTGTTTATGTGAATGTAAAAATTTTATAATTTCAACAACCAAAATCTCTGTATGTTCACATACACAATCTTTGACCATATTCAAAAATCATTACAAGATAAATGATGAGAAACACAAAATAATTAGCTAACCTATTTCTTTCGTTCATTTGTCATGCAATGAACAGATCTTTATATCCATTTAACTAACTTCCTATAACTTCAGAATCAATATTGTGATTATGTTTTTAGCCTCTGCCCTCCTTTCAACTACAAAATTGGTTTCCGCCTATGATTTGATTATCCTGGTTCATAAAATCAGCGAATCATAGCTGGACACTGTCCCACTGTCTACTATGGCCTACTAATCGAGACTTTCACTTTCATTTTCATTTTCCTTGTTCATTCACCCACAACACACTCTAGCTTCTAAAAATAGCTTGGTAAGATATAATGATTAATTTCCTATCAATTATGATTGATTTTAAAATATTACTTGCACACAAATTACAGAGAATATGATGTTAATTTTATTATTAACAAAATCTACTAATGGCTTCAGGACCTTTTTAATGACAGCTCATTTGTCTTTGTATGTCACAGTCAGATGGCTGTAGTGAAGCGCACAATAAAGAAGTAAACAAAATAGTCTTTTAATTGAATAATAAACAGCAGAATACCGAGGAAAACCACAACCACATTAACACTCACAGCAAACAATGCAAGACAAGGAACTAACAGAAAGTGAGGGCAAAGGCAAACAAAGATAATTAATGAAACACACCTGAACAGAATACTAAATCAATTACCGGTAGTAACTAATTAACATGATAAAGGATTAACAATGAAACTCAGACAGAAAAACAGACCAAAAACAAACTCTAAACATGACATTTTATCTGACATCCAGATATTTTTATTTCATTTCAATCAGACACAGAGCAGCATGTTATCTGCAGATGACTGAAAGTGTGGTGACAAGCATGGATGGCAGATGGAATTTACCTTTGGCATTACACTCTAAAAAATGCTGGGTTAAAAATAACCCAAGTTGGGTTGAAAATGGACTAACCCAGCAATTGGGTTGTTTTAACCCAGCGGTTGGGTTAAATGTTTGCTTAAAACAACCCAATCGCTGGATTTGTCCATTTTCAACCCAACTTGGGTTGTTTTTAACCCAGCATTTTTTAGAGTGTACCCTTATGAATTTTTTTTTATATAAGTGTTCTATTAGTATACTCCTTTTAACCCTTTCATGCATGAATTATTGAAAACATCTAGATTTTTTAAGATTCTTTTTAAAACTTTAATATGATGCTAAAATTGAAATCCATTTTCATTTTTACAAAATTCAGTTAATTTAAAAATTATTTAACTGTCCACGTATGTGGACACCATGCAACAAAGGCGTAAAATGGGACAAAAACCAACAGATGACAATATGGAACATTGTGTTTTATGGCATGTTATGCTATGTATATCAGCTCAGTTATTAAAAACATTAATATTACAATATAACAACGATAAAACACATATTGTAGAAACTATAATGGTAGTTACATATATGCGGAAACCTAATAGCAATATGGGCTGGGTTTTGCTGGCACATACTCCTCATCACTGCTGTCACTGTCACTTCCACTGTCCTCTGGGATATTCTCTATTATTCTGTACTGAGTGCTTGACCTGTGCTGTCCCTATTTGGAAGACAAAATTCAAATTTGTCTCGGTATGTAAGTGTAAGGTTGCCATTTAATGCCGTAATGTCATTTTGAATGGTTATTTATATTGATATATTTATTAAATGTCTGTTTTATTACAATTCAAAACATCTTTGCAAAAATAGAACAGATATACTAGCAGATTACAGAAATCAGACTTTCTGCAATCTGACTTCGCTGTTGCATGACATCCAACATATACGTGGACAATTTTACTCTAAATTTTTGTTTATAAAATACTAACATATGCATCATACTTTACTGTACATACACTCTAAAAAATGCTGGGTTAAAGACAACCCAAGTTGGGTTGAAAATGGACTAACCAGCAATTGGGTTGTTTTAACCCAGCGATTGGGTTGATTTAAGCAAACATTTAACCCAAATGCTGGGTTAAAACAACCCATTTACTAACATAATAATAATGAATAATTTCTGAACATTGACTCTCAGTCATTATTCACCCCTTTCTCATGGTTTCTCATTTACACTCACCTAAAGGATTATTAGGAACACCATACGAATACTGTGTTTGACCCCCTTTCGCCTTCGGAACTGCCTTAATTCTGCGTGGCATTGATTCAACAAGGTGCTGAAAGCATTCTTTAGAAATGTTGGCCCATATTGATAGGATAGCATCTTGCAGTTGATGGAGATTTGTGGGATGCACATCCAGGGCACGAAGCTCCCGTTCCACCACATCCCAAAGATGCTCTATTGGGTTGAGATCTGGTGACTGTGGGGGCCATTTTAGTACAGTGAACTCATTGTCATGTTCAAGAAACCAATTTGAAATGATTTGAGCTTTGTAACATGGTGCATTATCCTGCTGGAAGTAGCCATCAGAGAATGGGTACATGGTGGTCATAAAGGGATGGACATGGTCAGAAACAATGCTCAGGTAGGCCGTGCCATTTAAACAATGCCCAATTGGCACTAAGGGGCCTAAAGTGTGCCAAGAAAACATCCCCCACACCATTACACCACCACCACCAGCCTGCACAGTGGTAAAAAGGCATGATGGATCCATGTTCTCATTCTGTTTATGCCAAATTCTGACTCTACCATCTGACTGTCTCAACAGAAATCGAGACTCATCAGACCAGGCAACATTTTTCCAGTCTTCAACTGTCCAATTTTGGTGAGCTTGTGCAAATTGTAGCCTCTTTTTCCTATTTGTAGTGGAGATGAGTGGTACCCGGTGGGGTCTTCGGCTGTTGTAGCCCATCGGCCTCAAGGTTGTGCGTGTTGTGGCTTCACAAATGCTTTGCTGCATACCTCGGTTGTAACGAGTGGTTATTTCAGTCAAAGTTGCTCTTCTATCAGCTTGAATCAGTCGGCCCATTCTCCTCTGACCTCTAGCATCAACAAAGCATTTTCCCCACAGGACTACCGCATACTGGATGTTTTTCCCTTTTCACACCATTCTTTCTAAACCCTAGAAATGGTTGTGCATGAAAATCCCAGTAACTGAGCAGATTGTGAAATACTCAGACCGGCCCGTCTGGCACCAACAACCATGCCACGCTCAAAATTGCTTAAATCACCTTTCGTTCCCATTCTGACATTCAGTTTGGAGTTCAGGAGATTGTCTTGACCAGGACCACACCACTAAATGCATTGAAGCAACTGCCATGTGATTGGTTGATTAGATAATTGCATTAATGAGAAATTGAACAGGTGTTCCTAATAATCCTTTAGGTGTATACTAAAAGTGGGCCAATTAAGTCCCAAGCAGTATTGAAATAGTACACTTACAAGTTTACTGCTAGTACACATTGATATTAGTATACTTACCATATACTTCATAAAATTAACTTGAAGTATACTTCTTTTTCGTAAGAGTGCAGAGGCATGCCTTCATGGCATCAGACATAGTGGCTGTGACAATGTGGAATTGTTCTGCCCTCTGAAATTGACCTACTAGAAAGAAGCGAGTGCCACCAGAATATCAACAGCTTCCCAGTGAGGTTGAACCCATTACCCTGTTTCTTCCTTTAAATGACAAACCAGCTTCATGGGCCTTGTTTATAAAACAGATTCCACCTAAAGAAATCATATGCTGGTTCAAATATTTTTTTAATTACAATTATTAATAAAAAAATCTAAATCATTGCTTACTAGCAGTGTTGATGCCTCAAGAGAAAGCTATTTTGTAGACATACTTGTGATCTCTATTATCGCTGATTTTATATGTGAAATAATTCCTACATTCACACGTAATCAATTGCTATAGAACATTTATGTTTTCAAGCAAAACATTCTGTGTGCTGGTTAGTTCAAGGACAGGACATACTGCATACATGGAGCTGTGGATATTAAAACTCTCAAGGCTTGCTGAAAATAATCTGCAAGAAGGTGTATAGCCACACTCATTACATTGATGTGGTGGGTTCAATGTGGAGGCCACTTTAATAACAAATACAAAACAACAAAGGTACAGGCCTATATGTAAGCATCATAACATGTGAGAAACAGTTTTGTCATTACGTTTGCAAAATATAATAAAATATAATATACAGCCCCATTTCCAGACGAGTTGGGACATTTTGTAAAATGCATTCAAGAATCTGTGATTTGTTAATTCTCTTAAACATTTAATTAAAGGGATAGTTCACCCAAAAATGCAAGCAGATCTCGCCCCCCAGTGGAAAAAAAATAAACATAAAAATACTATGGTAATCAATGGGGGGGGCGAGATCTGCTTGGTTACAAACATTCTTCCAAATATCTTCCATTGTGTACAGCAGAACAAATACATTTATACAGGTTTGGAACAACTTGAGGGTGAGTTAATGATGACAGAATTTTCATTTTTGGGTGAACTATCCCTCTAACTCAGTGTTCCTCAAACTCGATCCTGGAGGGCCACTGTCCTGCAGAGTTTAGCTCCAGCCCTGATCAAACACACCTGAGCAAGCTAATCAAGGTATTCAGGATCACTAGAAAATCACAGGTAGATGAGTTTGATCAGGGTTGGAGCTAAACTCTGCAGGACAGTGGCCCTCCAGGACCGAGTTTGAGGAACCCTGCTCTAACTGACAAACGTATAAAGGAAAATTTCCAGCGTCTTCACCAACCAACTTAATTGTATCTTATAAATATAAACCAACTTTGATATTGATATTGAAAAAAGTTGGGACAAAGGCAAAATAAAAGTGATATAAATAAATAAAAAAAAATGCCTAAAAAGCAAGTAGTCCAAACTTAGGCATAGATTCATCAAATATGTATTTTAGTAATTTCTGGTTTAAACTAAGATCCCTTCCCTTTATTATTCACTTATCCTTTACCATTGCTAAGTCAATGGTCGTATGCTGACCCAATAGCATATCTATTAGAGACCAGTGACCCAGAATTAGTAAAGCTTTACTACACTTATTTCAGAAGCATTTTGGCTGGAGACCAGTGTTAGGTGCAAATGGCTCTGAGGCATACTAGTGGCTATTGTCCCTGTGATTTAGATGAGACATTCTTGACCCAGAGAAAAGAGGCAGATTCAGAATGAATTTGATTTTACATTTTGCAAGTAAAAATGTAAATGTGCCATTATCATTTCACTACTCCGTTCTTAGATGAAATCAGAGTTTATTCATGCACTAATAATAACCCACATCAAAGACAATTGAAAGAAAATTTATAATTTAGCTTTAATGTGTTTTGATAGAGCATAAAATTATATATTAAAAGGCTACATTTCAGGGAACTGATTACAAGTGTGGATATATTATTCACTTTAGAATAATTACTTAGGCAATAGGCTATATACAGATTATTTTGTTATTGGTTCTGATACTGTAATGTCATGAACTGTTATCTGTGCGCTTGTAAAGAGTCAGTGTTTTTAGATTTGGTCAGTTACCAGCATTACAAATCCAATTCAGTTTATTCTATTCCAGTTTCTCTTTTTTTGCTCAGCGAAAAACTGTTTGTATTAGCCTACCTCTTCGCTAAGCAGGATTAGCTGTTGTTTGTGCAGTATTCACAGTGTCCATTCCCATGTGGTGGGTGATCACAGAAAGGGTCAGTCCCTTTCATCAGGCTCCTCTGACTGTAATTGATCTTCTGTGTTTGGACACATAAAACTGTATGATCAATAGGCTAAATAGAGAGGAGTCAGCTCTGATTCATGAGCCTCATTAAGCATCTGTAAAATGCAAATGAGGTGATTTGTTAGATGCTGATCAAATAAGTAAATAAGACAACAGGTATTATTGCATATTAGGGGCGAGAGGGGCACAACCTAATGCGGGGCTGGTTGTAACACACTTAAATACTACTTACACGCTGTGTACTTACTAGTTGCCATATCAATTATTTCAAGAAATTGCCACTGTTTCTTCATCTATTTGCCTGCATTGTTTTGATCTATGCTGTATAGTGTTCATTGTTATACTCCAAAATGATTATAATTTGAATTTCTAAAACAAAAATATATATAATTTTATGTGAATATTAATTGTATTTTATTGACAAAAGATTCGAGTTTGTCTTGGATAATGTTTTGATTAGATCAGATGACATTTTAAGCTGTCATATGGTCATGTTAAAACGCACTCCCACCTTTCACTTCCGTTCTTCTGGTGTAAATAATGAAAGAGGTATACACTGTATTAATGAAAAGACAACATATTGTACCAGACGTGTGAAATTAATTTGGAAAAAGAAATACTCTGAACCCTAAGTAGATTTACACAAACTGAGAAAGTCAAAAAGCGTTAGTTTCCATTAGTCCAGTTAGTTCCGGTCCTCGAATTTGATTGGTTGAGCAGCATATATTCAGTCCTGACAGCACTGCGAACCAGCCACTTCATTCAGTAACGAAATACCAAGTGACATGCTCACAAGGTATACAGAATTTTTTATTTTTTTTTAAACAACATGCCACCAAAGCACTCAATGAAAACAACCTCTTTTTTATCTGTTAGACAGAGGCAACCCCATTCATACAACTCACCTCCTTCTGATATTAGCTTACATTCACCCCTCTGATTGGTGGAGAAAGCTGGGGGAGGGGCCTGCACTCAGCATGCCAGAGTGTGGCTGTGGGGGCAAGAGAATCTCACTCCACTGCCTGCCAAGTGCTGGAAGCACTCTGGAGACTGAATGCCTCACTCTGAATACTGCATGTTGCTGTGTGCACTTCTAAAGAGTCAGTGTTTTTAGATTCGGTCAGTTGTCGTTGTCGCCAATCCTCTAATTCTCTGTCTGCATGTTTTTATCTCTATTCGTCTTGTGTTTTTATGTAGGAGGCTCTTGCAGCCCATTATTGGATGTTTTTGCTGCTTTGGAGGAAGAGTTTTCACTGAGGTGAGGTGACGGATGTTTATGCAATATCTGCTTTCTTTGATCTACATGCTGGAGGATGTTCAATGTGAACCTGATGAACTCATCAGACTGAATTAGATATAGATCAAACCACTGACCACAGATATTCAGGGAAATGAACACCTCACATCATCATGGACTGCATCATTCATACCGGAATCACAGCCAGGGAGCTATGCCGGTGGGAAAGCCTGATCAGGGCGAGAGAGGATCAGCCTCTGGATGCTATGAGCAGCTGCTCATCTCCACAGAGGTCTTCCTCACGCTCGGGCTGGTCAGTCTCCTGGAGAACATTCTGGTGATTGCGGCTATTGTCAAGAACAAGAACCTTCATTCTCCC
Organism: Paracanthobrama guichenoti; assembly: GCA_018749465.1. Lineage (NCBI taxonomy): Eukaryota > Metazoa > Chordata > Actinopteri > Cypriniformes > Gobionidae > Paracanthobrama > Paracanthobrama guichenoti. The sequence goes on along the minus strand of CM031944.1, from coordinate 24,848,756 downwards.
ATGTATTTCTTTATCTGCAGTTTAGCTGTAGCAGACTTGTTGGTCAGTGTCTCCAATGCTTCAGAAACGGTCGTGATGGCGCTCATCACGGGGGGCAACCTGACCAACCGCGAAAGTATCATCAAGAACATGGACAACATTTTTGACTCAATGATCTGCAGCTCGCTGTTAGCCTCCATTTGGAGTTTGTTGGCCATCGCTGTGGACCGCTACATCACGATCTTCTACGCCTTGCGCTACCACAACATCATGACCCAGAGGCGGGCGGGCACCATTATAACCTGCATCTGGACCTTCTGCACGGTCTCCGGCGTGCTCTTTATCGTGTACTCGGAGAGCACCACTGTTCTCATCTGCCTCATCAGCATGTTTTTCACCATGTTGGCACTCATGGCCTCGCTCTACGTCCACATGTTTCTTCTAGCCCGGCTGCACATGAAGCGCATTGCTGCCCTCCCTGGCAATGGCCCTATCTGGCAGGCAGCAAATATGAAGGGGGCCATCACCATCACTATCCTGCTGGGGGTATTCGTAGTGTGCTGGGCTCCCTTTTTCTTGCACCTCATCCTAATGATCTCCTGCCCCCGGAACCCTTATTGCATCTGCTTCATGTCTCACTTCAACATGTATCTGATCCTCATTATGTGCAACTCAGTCATAGACCCTCTCATCTATGCCTTCAGAAGCCAAGAGATGAGGAAGACCTTCAAGGAGATCTGCTGCTGCTGGTATGGACTGACCTCTCTGTGTGTATAAGGTTTTCTTTTTGACGTTAAGATACTGATTGTGAGACGTTAGCTTGCAAGATAGCACAAGATAACAAATGGATGATGCTGAGAATGTAGGAGATCTGAATGCATATGTGTGCACTTTTATTTGATGCCCAGAGAAATGTGATACTATGGCTGTGCTGACTATAAACAAGTGAGCTAATTTTAATGAGTCAAGGATCCAGTTCAAATCTTTTCTTCCGTTCATTGACATACTGTTTTGGTGTTTACTCATATATACCAGACTCATTAATTTTATCTGCTGAATAAGACATCAAAAGTGCCAATATTTAAAGCATTATATGACTGAATATTTATGCTGTAGCCTGTGTGTTGTGATTCAGTGAGTCAAGCACACGCACAATATGATTATGTTCTGTTAGCAGGTTGGTGCTTAGTTATCCAGCCTGAAGACCATTGCAGCTTGATGTGTTTCAGATTGAATGTATTTTTACATTTTGTAAGTTAAGATCATTTATTTTTTTGCAATGCCATCTGATCGTGCAATAAAAAACATACAAAATAGCAATTATGCCTCATAGGTTTTCTTGTGGAATTGTTAAAATGATAGCTGATATGATGCCCTGTTGAGGATTTTGCTCTACTTCACATACTATACTGTCTTGGTTTACTTGAGATTTTGTTCCATTTTCTTTCCTTCCTAGCTTCAGAGTCATGGAGCTTAAAGGCAAATCTCTACAGGCTTTTGTGAAGGTTAACCTATTGTGCTGCAGAGACTCTCATCTTGTGCAACTACATAAGAAATTATTTCTGTCAGTTTGCACTTTGCACACTCACTAAGCTCTTATTTATATATTATTTATTCCTCTATTCCAATGATATTACTTGACCTTCCTGTAACTTAATGTACTAAATAAAATATTATGATTATTTCTTTCAGCAGGCTGAGGTCTATAGTACCTGGAGAAAGCTATCTGTTGGTATTCCTGTTAGCAATGATAATGCTCAGTAGTGACCTTCTGGAAATATACCTACACAATTTCAATTCTGCCATCTTTGACCATTGGCACTCTTTCCTAAATTATAGGTGGGCTAATCACCTAAGCTGTACACAACAAAGCTCTCTAGATTATCCTGAGCTGCAACATGCAATTCATGTCATGAAGAAATAAAAAAAATGCATACATATACTTATTACATGCTTGGACAGCTGCCTATATAAGAGGCAATGTCCTTGGTATCTTCCTGGTCCAGAAATCTTTTTCACCTTAAGAAAACTGGAAAACAGCCTATCAGTCTGATAGAAACCTATCCTATTGTTACAAATGTCTTTTATGCAGTCTTCACTGAAAATGAAATGCTTCTCAATCTTGCAACACACCTGAAATTATATTAATCTAGACTGGTGTTCAGTTTGTATTGGCCACACATTAGCATGTGCAATCAACCAATTAAAATGTACTTAAAAACAAACAAAAAAACATTTAAAACAAATGCAATAAGGTATTGCAATGGCTAAGATAAAGCGCTTATCTTTTTTTTTTAATGTTACACAACTAATAAAAGTTATTTAGAGACGGAACCCCTTGTAAATACAGTTAATCCATTCCATTTGGTTCAAAAAAAAAAAAAAAAAAAAAGAAGCAGATTCATCATCAGGACAGCAAAAGGTCACCTCTGAGTAATATTGATCAGTTTAAGCGTGACACAAAGCCCTTCTTTGAGCTTTCTAGTGATGACAGTTACAAGATTGAGTGTCTCAGATTGCTGCTTCATAAGTGCCTTAACAATTATCTCTTTGGTCACTGGTTACATTTTCATAGCTGAATAAAACAAATTTTCTCTGAACACGTGACATGCTAAATGCTTCTAATTTTCACAGCTTCAAATGCTTTCTAGGTCTGCATGAAAAGATATCTAAAAATGGAAATGCAAATGTGTAAAATGCAAGCAATTTCATCCTGTACAGGGAAGGAGAAGCGCAAAGGGTTTCTCTGTATTTCTCCTGTTTGACTCTCAAATTGATTGCCTCTAATTGAGCATGAGCATTGACATATTGGCTCTGTGCCCAATTGGCTTTGTCTTTATAAATGAGGATACCTCAAAAATACCTGAAATTATTTGTGAAAGGTTCCTTTTCTTAGCAATTTAAGCTTGACCAAGGTTTGAGAAGTATCAGTCTTTTATTTGGTAAAGAAAAGAGGGGGAGATACAGCAATGAGCCTAAGAGCGTCATGATTGGTCTTGACAATAAAGCCTGCTCTGACAAAAAATAAATAAATAAATAAATAAAAATAAAAATGAAAAAACGAATTTGACCCTATGCACATTTTCTTATTTGATTAAGATGTTTTTCATTTTGTTAAATGCCAGCGAGCTGTTTTGGTCAAAACCAGACAGTTATCGAAGTATATATATATATATATATATATATATATATATATATATATATATATATATATATATATATATATATATATATATATATATATATATATATATATATATATATATACATATACATATACATACAAACCCGATTCCAAAAAAAGTTGGGACACTGTACAAATTGCCAATAAAAAGGAATGCAATAATTTACAAATCTCATAAACTTATATTTTATTCACAATAGAATATAGATAACATATCAAATGTTGAAAGTGAGACATTTTGAAATGTCATGCCAAATATTGGCTCATTTTGGATTTCATGAGAGCTACACATTCCAAAAAAGTTGGGACAGGTAGTAATAAGAGGCCGGAAAAGTTAAAGTTAGAACAGCCGGAGGACCAATTTGCAACTTATTAGGTCAATTGGCAACATGATTGGGTATAAAAAGAGCCTCTCAGAGTGGCAGTGTCTCTCAGAAGTCAAGATGGGCAGAGGATCACCAATTCCCCCAATGCTGCGACCAAAAATACTGGAGCAATATCAGAAAGTTTCTCAGAGAAAAATTGCAAAGAGTTTGAAGTTATCATCATCTACAGTGCATAATATCATCCAAAGATTCAGAGAATCTGGAACAATCTCTGTGCGTAAGGGTCAAGGCTGGAAAACCATACTGGATGCCCGTGATCTTCGGCCCTTAGACGGCACTGCATCACATACAGGAATGCTACTGTAATGGAAATCACGACATGGGCTCAGGAATACTTCCAGAAAACATTGTCGGTGAACACAATCCATCGTGCCATTCGCCGTTGCCGCTAAAACTCTATAGGTCAAAAAAGAAGCCATATCTAAACATGATCCAGAAGCGCAGGCGTTTTCTCTGGGCCAAGGATCATTTAAAATGGACTGTGGCAAAGTGGAAAACTGTTCTGTGGTCAGACAAATCAAAATGTGAAGTTCTTTTTGGAAAACTGGGACGCCATGTCATCCGGACTAAAGAGGACAAGGACAACCCAAGTTGTTCTCAGCGCTCAGTTCAGAAGCCTGCATCTCTGATGGGATGGGGTTGCATGAGTGTGTGTGGCATGGGCAGCTTACACATCTGGAAAGGCACCATCAATGCTGAAAGGTATATCCAAGTTCTAGAACAACATATGCTCCCATCCAGACGTCGTCTCTTTCAGGGAAGACCTTGCATTTTCCAACATGACAATGCCAGACCACATACTGCATCAATTACAACATCATGGTTGCGTAGAAGAAGGATCCAGGTACTGAAATGGCCAGCTTGCAGTCCAGATCTTTCACCCATAGAAAACATTTGGCGTTTCATAAAGTGGAAAATGTACGAAGAAGACCTGTTTTAGACAAGAATGGGACAACATTCCTATTCCTAAACTTGAACAAATTGTCTCCTCAGTCCCCAGACGTCCTCCAGCCGTTCCTTATATGCAAATTTAACTTGAGTAATATGTGAGCTCACTGTGAATTAAAACTGTTGAGCAGGTTGAGAGGAAGTAGTTAAATATCTGTCACCGGGGGGACATTATACATTCTGTTTCTTAACACTGAAAAAACTTGGATACTGCAGGATTTGTTATCAAATCGTACACATGGCCAGGTACATGTAACCAGCCATCTTGCCAGCTCAGGTGTAGAATCACCTGGCTTCAGTAATCACACCAGTAATCAAACTGATTGCATTGACATATTGCTCTTTGTTCCAGGATGTGTCAAGTCTTTTCAAGGGGGAAAATAAATAGAGGTTAAGAAGTGAAAAATGTCACCAAAATAACACCAGAATCTGAATGCGTCAGTCAAATATTTGTGTCAAATGCCAAGTTGCCAACAACACCAGGCTGAATAGAATACAAAATAAACAAGGAGACTGAATTTTATGAAATACTTTGTTGATGGAAATAAAATATGAACTTTTACACGCTAAAAAATGCTAGGTTAAAAACATCCCAAGTTGGGTTAAAAATGGACAAATAGTAAATGGGTTGTTTTAACCCAGCATTTTTTAGAGTTTACCTGATGTTTTTGATATAACTGACCAATATTAGAGAAATATTAGATCTGTTAGCGCTTCTGTTGTGTGTTATTCAGCACGATTCCACCTATCCCGCCTTCACTAACTGCAAGTTAATTGATAAAGAATTGTAATTTAATTGTAATTTTGTGATACAACGGTCTTGGCATTTCATTTGGCTGTAGGCTGAAATTATATTTAACTCGCCAAAGTGGCTAGTGGGAGTGTCTGCCTTTCCCGCCACAGCTGAAATCTACCCACATTTGGCGGGCTGGCGGGTGTTAATGTCAAGCCCTGGAGGTTACAGTTTTAGCTCACCGTGACCTCACATTGGGACCACATCATGAGTATCCTTGGAGCTCATGGTGAGATCACTGTGAGATCAAATTATTGACTGGGTATACATCCAGAGTGAGAAAAGGCTCAGAAAATCACTTTGGATCCCTCAAATCCAAGCCACCTTATCTTTGAACTTTTGCCATCTGGCCGGCGCTACAGAACACTGAGCACCAGAAAAGCCAGGCACAAGAAAAGTTTCTTCTCCCAGGCAATCTACTTCATGAACAGTTAAATGTTCTCCCCACTGTGCAATAATAATGATGTCCAACATCAGTTATATATGCTACCTCTTATTCCATTCCTCGTTCATTCTATTCTGTTTGTAGCACAACTGTACATACAGATTTGTCTGTGTTGTTTACTTAAATCTATGTATATGTGTGTCTTATTCACATATTTTATTTTACTATCTGTGTACTGTTGTTGTCTCTGTGTACTTGGAAGTGTGCAAACATGCTTGGCAATAAAGCTCTTTCTGATTCTGAGTTTGCAATTTGTGAACCCCCCAATCCCCCCACACCCATTTTAAAGTGAATGGCACTGCAAAACCAAAATAAATGCATGTGCTTTTATGCTCAAAGAAACAAACCAGCTCAATAAATGGATTTACTAAGAGCTATCTAAATACCTGACAAGAGACTCCATTACATTCTGCTGAGTATAGATCATACATCTCCTTAATGGATTGATTTTACATACATTTGATGAATAATATACTGGACCTCTGTGAAAACAGCATCATCCATCTGGGCTCAGTTGAGCTGTTCAGCATGATGATGATATGCAACCACTGAGCCAACTGGCACCATCACTCCATATGCTGATGACTGCTCTGTGACAGAATAACTAATGGTGTTAAAGCCAGACGTGTGTATCTGTTCATTGTGTTCAATCTATGAATGAAAGTAAGAAAAAATGTCATTTATATATATCATTGATCAATGGATGTTTATTCATTTTAACATAATTAAATGTATTTTAGTTTCAAATAAAGACAAAATGAATCCAAAATATTAAAGGGGTCATGAACATATCTTTTTTATACTGTTGTCTGAGGTCAACTTATGACGTTTGCGTGGTTTTTACAATCAAAAACATCATAATGAATAAGTAATAGGCTATTTTCTACCCTGGTTTTGAGCCTCTCTCATGGAACTCTTGCATATTATAACGAGCTTCGGTTCCCCCGTGAGTACACATGGGAATTGTTTTGAAAGTGTGTGGGAAAACGGCAACAGGAATGATTTGCTCAAAGGGCTCACAAAATGTCTTTATCAAACAAACACAATGATTTATCTCTCATCCACCCGCGAATGATTGGAATGTTATTTTTTTATTACTTGGCCTGCACGATCGGTGTGTGTGTTAGTGATGCGACCCATGCATCACTGACACACACACACACACGCTCACACACACACAAACACACACAAGCCTTACTGCAGAGTCAGACAAATCAGCATCAAAAAATATAATCGTGGAAGTTTCCTTCAAATATCAAGTCAAGAGAGTGAATAACGCACACCAAGAAAGGAATGTTATTTCACTATTTAAGATTCACTGGCCTGCCGACAGGCTTACGTTTTGCATCTGGAAAACACATAGCCCCGGGACTTTGGGCTTTGCGAGCCCTGGCCCATTCATACACGAGTCTGATCACGAATCGCAGCACAATGAACCAATAACACCTCAAATAAAGGATTCTCCAGCCTGTGACAGCGTGCTACGGTATGTTCAGTTAGACACGTACACATAATCAATATATATCAAACGATCTGTAACAATGCAATACTATCACATATAAAAAACATTTGTACTCACATTAGTGTGTTGCTTCATTCATGTAATCTCATCTTGTCTGCAAATCCAGCAGGCCTGGTTACAGAATCAAATAACTGAGGGTGCTTCTGATATTACTGAGGGTGCTCTAGTAAAGTGCCACACCATAGCAGTGTACAGTGAGAAATTTATGATTATTTAGTTACAAATCATCAAAAATTGGAATTTCAAAACTATTTTGCTACAAATTGTCTATTAATCAATTAGTCTGCCTTTACATTGCTTTAATGTGTTACTAGTATTTTAACCAGAATTTTTTTTTTTTTTTTTTTCGGTCATTACATTGTTTGGAGCATATATATATCCACTCACCTAAGCATATATATATATATCCACTCACACACTCACCTAAAGGATTATTAGGAACACCTGTTCAATTTCTCATTAATGCAATTATCTAATCAACCAATCACATGACAGTTGCTTCAATGCATTTAGGGGCGTGGTCCTGGTCAAGACAATCTCCTGAACTCCAAACTGAATGTCAGAATGGGAAAGAAAGGTGATTTAAGCAATTTTGAGCGTGGCATGGTTGTTGGTGCCAGACAGGGTATTTCACAATCTGCTCAGTTACTGTGATTTTCACGCACTACCATTTCTAGGGTTTACAAAGAATGGTGTGAAAAGGGAAAAACATCCAGTATGCGGCAGTCCTGTGGGTGAAAATGCCTTGTTGATGCTAGAGGTCAGAGGAGAATGGGCCGACTGATTCAAGCTGATAGAAGAGCAACTTTGACAGAAATAACCACTCGTTACAACCGAGGTATGCAGCAAAGCATTTGTGAAGCCACAACATGCACAACCTTGAGGCGGATGGGCTACAACAGCCGAAGACCCCACCGGGTACCACTCATCTCCACTACAAATATGAAAAAGAGGCTACAATTTGCACAAGCTCACCAAAATTGGACAGTTGAAGACTGGAGAAATGTTGCCTGGTCTGATGAGTCTCGATTTCTGTTGAGACATTCAGATGGTAGAGTCTGAATTTGCCGTAAACAGAATGAGAACATGGATCCATCATGCCTTGTTACCACTGTGCAGGCTGGTGGTGTAATGGTGTGGGGGATGTTTTCTTGGCACACTTCAAGATTTCAAGAGTTTTATTTGTCACATACGCAGTTATATACAGAATATACAACCGGCAGTGAAATGTAAACAGGTCCGCTCCATGGACAGTGCAAATTCACAGTTAAAAACACAAGGAGGAAATTATAATGGAAATAGAATAAAAAAGTACTATATATATATATATATATATATATATATATATATATATATATATATATATATATATATATATATATATATAATATCTGTAGAATTATGAATAATCAAGTGAATAAAGTCAAGTAGAAAAAGTAAAAAAATAAAAATAAAGAAGTGGAATAAAATAAGTGGAGTAATCTGTGCAGTGAGTAAACTGTCAATTTATAAATATGTGGTTAACAAATGTATAGAGAGTATAATGTGCAAACAGGTTTATAACAGGTTGTTACACAGTAACAACAAGAACAGAAAGTGCAGTTGGCCTAAAGTGCCAATTGGCACTTTAGGCTCCTTTGTGCCAATTGGGCAACGTTTAAATGCCATGGCCTACCTGAGCATTGTTTCTGACCATGTCCATCCCTTTATGACCACCATGTACCCATTCTCTGATGGCTACTTCCAGCAGGATAATGCACCATGTCACAAAGCTCGAATCATTTCAAATTGGTTTCTTGAACATGACAATGAGTTCACTGTACTAAAATGGCCCCCACAGTCACCAGATCTCAACCCAATAGAGCATCTTTGGGATGTGGTGGAACGGGAGCTTCATGCCCCCGATGTGCATCCCACAAATCTCCATCAACTGCAAGATGCTATCCTATCAATATGGGCCAACATTTCTAAAGAATGCTTTCAGCACCTTGTTGAATCAATGCCACGTAGAATTAAGGCAGTTCTGAAGGTGAAAGGGGGTCAAACACAGTATTAGTATGGTGTTCCTAATAATTCTTTAGGTGAGTGTATATATATATATATATATATATATATATATATATATATATATATATATATATATATATATATATATATATATATATATATATATATATATATACAAACAATGGGATTTTTTTCATTCACCAATCAATTTTTATGCTTCCAAGTTTTTTTTTTTTTTTTATCCAAACTTTGTATAAAGATGATTCTCAATGTTATGAAAGATACAGAATAATTTGATATACCATTTTACTTTATGTGTGTAAACATGGCCATAAATGCCATTCCCATTCTAAGCAATGAATCTATACACTGTATCTAATGCATATGAATGTGTTTTGGGACAATATGTAAGATAATGTAAAAAGACGTGTCATAATTTTATAAGAACATCTTATATATTTCATAAGAATATCCAGACTTAAAACTATATGTTGTCAGAGAAAATCTCTAAAATATAATGTCCTCTACAGAGGCAAAACCTCTATACTGGGTCTCAGGAGGATATTTCTGTCTCATGCAGAGTGGCATTTATATTTAGATGTTAATTCCGAAACTTTGCAGCATGAAATTGGCCGTCGGTCCTCTTAGCAACAATAGTTAATGTCAAAATTAATGTTATAGACTGCAGCCTCGAAAGCGAGCTGTTGCTTTTCATTGCGATCTCACAAAGTTCCTTTATAAAAATGAAGTTGTCAACAATAAATCTCTTACTTGCATCGTGTCTTGACTTGTTTGTTAATGAGAGGTTCCACGAGCCTGCATTAACTCAGCACTGAATAGCCTAAAAACTCTGATCACGTTCGGGAGATTAACAACTATCTGTGATTGGCTACATTACTCACAAAATGTTGTGATGCATTTGCATTTGACGCTCTCCAGAGCTCGGACACAAATGTGCAAATCTGCCAAATCTGTTTCGCCAATATTATTACAGTGTCACTGAGGGTGCTTTTGCTTGCGTTTGAGGATACTTAGCACCCTCTACCACCCCCGTAGAACCGGGCCTGAAATCCAGTCTCTTTTACAAACGAATCTGTGGTGAAATGAAGGAACAAACACGCAATGTCTTACCCACGTGAGCTGGATATTCATTAAAAATAAAGAATATCATCCATGCATTCATAATATTGGAATCCGAATTAAGCTTATGCAGCATGTTTATTGCTTGTCCAATTTAGCCTTAATTCATTGGGCGAGGCTACAGAATCAGTCATACTTCTTCTACTATTGAGGCGGGGTTTCACCACACTCTGACGTCACAGCCTGGCACATTCTGAGATCTCTCGTTTGCTGGGCCTGGTGTTAATAAAAGCTTTTCTTTGACTAACAAAGAAGTTTTTAGCTCCAAAACTTACATGATATTCTTATATCACAATAAACTTTTATATATATCAAAGGCTGAATTAATTTTTTTTTTTTTATTAATATTTTGCCTGTTTGCAGTGCATTTTATGTTTATTGTTTCTTGTGGACTTTTATGTTTAATATGATTCCGTTTCCTGTTTCTAGTTGTGTAGTCTTTTTGTAGTTCTTTTGCTTCCCCTTGATTGTTTGCACCTGTGTCTTGTTATTAGTAAGTTGTTTCTCATATTCTTGTTTCTTGTATTCCTGCCCTTCATGTTCACTGTTTTGTAAACTGAAATACCTGCACTTAGTTCCTCGTTTCTACCTCCTTTCCTTGCCTCCATACAATAATAAATAAGCCAAAGTAATGCAAAACAGTCATTGCTCTTTATAACATCAGCATAATGTGGAATATTATAATATTAGCTTTGGATGGAAGTTCCAATTAAAATTAAAATTTAAGAGACATTCAGAAAGGGAATGAAAGAAAATGGCAAACATTAATTTAATAATTTTTCTAAACCAAATGAACCATGAAAGTGAGAGCCAGTTTCAATTAGACCTGCAAGATAACAAAGCTAATGTCATAAGATGATATTCACAATCACGGTGAGCCACTGAGGCAGGTTTATTTTTGCTCTACATTATTACTTTGTTGGAAAAGAGAATGAGATGTGAATAAAATGTATCCATTAGGGAGTTTAACCGCTGTGGGAATGGTGTGTTCTGTGTTTCGGTGAGCTGCCTGCCTGCATCTCATCGCACTGATATTTAGTGCAGATGAGAACACTCACAACCTGGTACAACGCTCCCTTAATGTCTCATAATGTCAACACACCAAAGATGCAGTTTCCATTTAGTGCTTTCATTCTGTGAAAAGACAACTTTGCTAATGGCATTTAGTCTCATGTATAAACCAGTGCTTTACATGGCACATTTTAAATGACTTTGCCATAATGTTGGACTTTGATTGACAATCATCAGGGCCCTTGAAGAACGTTAAGAGATTAGATTCACAATTTCTCAGGGAATAGGCTACACATATTCATAAAATGTATACTTAAAGTAGCTTTGGATAAAAGTGTATGCCAAATGAATACATATAATCTAATTCACTGCATTGATCCATCTGCTTCACAGTGGTCCATGGGGGAATTTATAAGAGAGTAAATTAATATTGATCAAACCTGCTCTCCATACATTGCATGAATAAAATATTGTAGTATGTTTTCCATCATATCAGCTTATAATTATGCTTCCATACACTGATGTTCGCTCTCACAAAGCTTGAAATAGCCCTGATTATTAATGACATGCTATAATCTTTCTGATTACCAACCCAGCACTTGTAAACATAGGAAATTAATAGAACAAATCATGCAGTGCCATTAATCACGGACCACAGACATCATTGTGAATGAGATTTTTCCCAGGGCCTGGATCGGGGGAAGGGCCACCAAGGGCTTCTATGACATCGTTTGCTCCCTTTTATGGGAGGCCCAGCCATAAAAAAAAAAAAAAAAAAAAATGTCCCAGTGTGTTGCTGTGTCTGAATTTGCATACTGTATAGGTATTACATTTGGTTTGAAAAAAGTGTGAATTTCTGTAATGAAATTCGGACATACAGTACTACATCAATCACAGTCATGTGACCGCCGTCAGTTGCTTCAATTCACACATCCTCTCCCGTGGCCTCCTAGGATAATAAAGTGTCATCGAATGCACACTTCAGGATCTCGGCTGTACTCTCAGAAGTAGTAGGTTTTCCAACTGTTTATCAAATACGCACTACGCAGTGCGTTTGCGTACTGTTTTTCGCCTACTATATAGTAGGGAAGTATTCGATTTCTGACACAGCGTATGTGAATTTTATTGTTGGTCCTCCCTCAGGTAAGAGTATTTGACAATTGTTTGAGCTTTCCTGTAGCTAAAAACAATAAGAGTGTGGTGCTAGCAACGCCAAGGTCATGGATTCGATTCCCAGGGAAAGCAAGAACTGACAAAATGTAAAAATGTGTACCTTGAATGCAATGTAAGTCGCTTTGGATAAAAGTGTCTGCCAAATGTAAATGTTTGTAGTTATCGTCACACTCAGTTTTTATTATTCAAATAAATAAAAAATTAAATTGAGTGACAATGAAAATGACTTGAATACCACTTCTGTGATGAACATATTTTCAATTTCTGAATTAAAAGTCTGATCATTTTTAAGGGACTTAAATAAAAATAATAAATGCCAAGGTGCTGTATAAAAGATCAAAAAAGAAAAGTAAATTTAAATGGCTGGAACCTTTTTGACAAAAAGTAATTATCATCGTTAAAAAAAGAGAAGAGGCAATATTGTTTTAAAATATAACTATTTGACCTCCAAATCAATGTCAGTGTGGCATAACATGCAGGAAGCCACTTTACTGTATCATGTCACAGGAAAGCCATAAAAGAGAGAGGATGGATGAGTCAAGGTCACTGAGTTTTTATATATAGCATTTAGTCTTTTCAATGAAAAAGCACTTTGTTATCCAGATTAAAGTAAATATAGGAACATGTCTTACTGTTTATGACAAAAATAAAATAAGATAAAAAAATAAATAACTACCTCGAAAAATATCTTCAAAAACAAGTGTATTCAAAGTACAAGGATTTTTGTACTTTTACTTGATGGTACATCACTTGACTTTTTTATTATTATTTTTAGATCTATTGATTTAAAAATGTATGAAACTATGAGTAATACAAAGCAAACCTTTTCATCATAATTGACATAATTAATCACTGAGCTCCTTTACAGGAGGTGGAAGATTTTATTTTATTTTTTTATTTTTTTAATTTTTTTACCCTTTTCAGATACTGCATCATTTGCATATGTGTTCTTATTGGCCGGTTTGCCTTTAGACTGACCTCTTAGATTATTATTCTGAATATAAATTAACATTATATACACATTATGTACATTACAAAGAAAAGATTTAATTGTATGCTATTGCTTTTAATTGTATTTAATTATACCTCCACTGCTGCTTCCTGTAAGGTACACAAGTCAGAAAAGAAGAAACAACTTAGTGTAGTTCAGGGTCAAAATAATTTAGACATTCAGGTGTGCTCTGTGTTATTCAGTGCAAAGCATTTACTCAGACCAATATTAGGACTCATAATTCTGCCTGCCATTACTGTTAATGGTACATAGTTTTGGGGAGAGAAAGCCAGCATGCGTCATAGTTGCTCTCCTGAGAGCATCTAAAATGGCAGGTCATATTAATTCATCACGGAAGCTTGTATTCATCTGAAGTAAATTGAATAAAGCAATTTTTGTGCATGCGCCTCTCTATGCTCAGAAGTCATAAAAGTAATGGCACAGAACATTAGTAATTGCTGTTTTCTGCAAGTCAGAGCAGCTTTGAAGTGGCCTGCTAGACCTGTTAATTGATGTCAAGTGTTGCATTGTTCAGCATTTGTTACAAGCATGATTGCTTATCAGACTCTGAAATCAGAGAGATGTCAAAGAAACACAGAGACGACCTGGTTATCTTTGCAGGTATGCATTAAAAATGATTAATTAGGAACACATTGTACACAAATCCAATGCATACTAAAGATTTCATTGAATACATTTTACCATTTAGAATGGGTTGAGAACATATTCTCTTGTCATGTAGATGAGAGTAGTGTTATTGATGCTAGATTCAAAGGCAGTATGGCAGTGCAACCATCTCTTTCACAGGATTCAGACCAATTGCTGTGGTCACCACCGGTTAGTCAAGCAACCAGTCAACTTGTGCCTTTTTAGTGACCGGTAGTAGTAATTGTGACCAATGTCTCCTTATGCCCTCTGTGGAACCCTGGACTGTGAGTTTATGTAACACCAATGTCAAACTCCTATATCCTGCACTTCTTGCTGTGAAAATATTATGAAAGTAAATATATTATATTAAATATAACTCACCACGGTAATAAGGACTTTTATACCATGGCAAGTTATTAGACTAATGCATTTACATTTTTATAGTATTTTCAGTTTTATTTTTCACAGTTTTATCTTTTACTCACCTTCATGTCTTTCCAAACCTGTATGAATGTCTTTATACAGTACTATTATAAGATATTTTGCTGAATATTTCAGCTGTCCAAACAATGAAAGTGAATGAGGTCCAAAACAATCCCGATGACTTCTATTTTATGGACAAAAACAAAACAAAAATACTTTTTACAATCTTATATGTTCCACATAAGAAAGCAAGCCATGCAAATTTGGAATGACACAAGGATGAGAAGATAGTGACAGAATTTTTATTTATGGGGTTACAATTGCTTTGCTTACACAGTCGTTCATCATGCAGTAAAATTTTAAGTCAGGTCAGGCATATTTGGGGCAGTTTAGAAGTCTGTGGGTGCCACATACAAAGCTCAGAAGAATTGGTAACCGCCTCAGGCTTCAGACAAAAGACAGCTGAGACACAAGAGCCACACAGGAAGAGAGGAAATATGCGGTCTTGTATCAATGCTTCTGCTATTCCCAAACTGAAGTATGGATACACAATGAAGGACTGCAGCTCAGAATTTATATGAAAATCTCAGGGTTTTTACTTTACTGTGCAAATAAAACATCATTTTGGTGGCAAGGCAGAAAAAATATTACCCAGTATTTCATTTCAAATCTAACCCTTCCAGTCTACAGTGGCAGCCTCTCATATCGTGAATCAATGCACTTCAAATATATACAACAATCTTTTAAATTAAAAAAACATTTCCCAGACAGAAAGTAATTTAGGTTTCCGTTCGCATCCATACATCTCAATCAAAGTTAAACATGCACTCAATGCAGACAATAGCAATGAGTACACAGCAAATCTCAGTATGGTTTTAAAAGCTTTGCAAACATACACTCTCTGAAAGCAGCCGTTGGTGAAGAACATGCCGCAGCTGCTGTTAAATGTAACCTCCCTCCTCATGGGGTCTTTGATGTGCTCTCTGATGGTATTGATTCATACTCTCTGTGAACATCCAAGCAGCCAAAGAGGGACTCAAGAATGTTCAGTACACTGGTCTGAATGGAATCCACTTGTTCTGCTGGGCAATACTCATCCAAACTGGATCTGACAAGGAAAAAATGGAAATTGAAGAAACATTTAAAAATTTTTGTATATTACAAGATAAAAATTTTGTATATTACAAGATGGAAATTATATAATATATATATATATATATATATATATATATATATATATATATATATATATATATATATATATATATATATAAATATAAATAAAATCACACACACACGTCAGGCATAACATTATGACTAACTAGAGCCCTGATTAGCAGCAGATCCTGTAAGTTGCGAGGTGGGGCCTCCAAGGATCACACTTGTTTGTTCAGCACACCCCACAGATGCTCGACTGGATTGAGATCTGGGGAATTTGGAGGTCAAGTCAACACCTCAAACTCGTTGTGCTCCTCAAACCATTTCTAAAAACAATTTTGCTTTGTGTCAGGGCTCATTATCCTGCTGAAAGAGGCCACAGCCACCAGGGAATACTGTTTCCATGAAAGGGTGTACATGGTCTGCAACAATGCTTAGGTAGGTGGTACGTGTCAGCCCCATACGCAACAAACTGCGATACACTGTGTATTCTGACACCTTTCTATCAGAACCAGCATTAACTACTTGAGGAATTTGAGCTACAGTAGCTCATCTGTGTGATCAGACCACACGGGTCAACCTCCGCTCCCCACGTGCATCAATGAGCCTTGGCCGCCCATGAGCCTCTTGCCGGTTCACCACTGTTCCTTTCTTGGACCACTTTTGATAGATACTGACCACTGCAGACCAGGAACACCCCACAAGAGCTGCAGCTTTGAAAATGCTCTGACCCAGTCATCTAGCCATCACAATTTGGCCCTTGTCAAACTCTAATCTAAAACTCTAAAGCTCAAATCCTTATGCTTGCCCATTTTTTCTGCTTCTAACACATTAACTTTGAGGGTGAAATGTTCACTTGCTGCCTAATATATCCCACCCACTAACAGGTGCCGTGATGAAGAGATAATCAGTGTTATTCACATCACCTGTCATAATGTTATGCTTGAAGCTTGATCAGTAAATATATATATAAAATCAATAATACACACAGACTACTGATCAAAAGTTTTTGGTAAGTGACTACTTTCAAGGACACATTAAATTGATTAAAAGGGACAATAAAACATTTATAATGATAATGCCAAAGATTTCTATTTTAAATAAAGTCTCTTCTTTTGAGATTTCTATTCATTAAAGAATCCAGAAAAAGTATGGCGTCTACAAAAATAGAGCAGCACAACTGTTAAGGGTCAACACTGATAAGAAATGTTTCTTGAGCAGTAAATCAGCATATTAAAATGACTTCAGCTTTAGCATCCCAGGAATAAATTTAATTTTAAAGTTTATATTTAGCAATATTACAGTTTTAACTGTATTTTTGATCAAATAAATGCAGCCTCTGTAAGCATAAGAATCTAATTTCAAAAGCATTTCTAAATCTTGAAAATCTTTATAGAATTTTAACACAGGTCATTGAGGTTATGACCACCACTATATAAAAATAACTGAAGTAAAAAATAAAAAATGGTGCATGTCCACCATGGTGATGCACCATCAGTCAAAGAAATGGGTATTAAAAGTCTAGACAATGAAAAATATTCTCATGGACCATGAAGGGCCGAGCTCTCCCTGACTCACAGAGATAAGAGTGTGATGTTGAGACTATGCTCATTAAAAACCATGCTAACAGATCACCGAGACACAAGTCTCACATAACACCATCTGTCTCATCTGCTTTTGGGACATCAACCAGCCTACAAACAGTCATTATATTGTCAATTCCAATGCTAATTAATGCAGACTGAAAAGAAAACAAGAAATATGATTTTCTGATGCTTCTCTGAGAAAAAAAAAAAAAAAAAAACAACACCAAATATTGGTAACCCTAGAGGATGTGACAAATCATACGTGAAAGATTAAAAGACCCAATGTACTTTTTAAAAGGAGAGCCCGAACAGACATCCATGTGCTCTAATGACTGATGTACCGTGATATAGTGACAATGGTGGGCTTGGGCAGAGCTTCCAGGAAGAGCTGCACGGCCGTGATCATTTGCTGGATCTCCTCCTCACTGCTGATGTGGTGAGGGAGCTCGGAGTAATCACAGGTCAAGCCAGCTTGATGCACCTAGACGCAACACCACAGGCACAAATTATATCAGTCTGTGGCGCTGGCAACGTGCCTCAGCACTACAAACCAAATGAAACACATTTGTTATCCCTCATGTTCTGTTTGAGGACCCTCAATACAGGGTTCCTACACATTTTCCACACTTTTTCAGAGTCAGATTTCCAAATCTCTGTAGACTTTTTAGACCACATTTAACAAAAATGGTCCATACAGCATTATTTTCAGCATTATATTTGATATATAGTACAGCAATCTAAAAATATTATATTTTTCATTGGTTTTCTTGACGTGATAACATTCGCTTACATGATCAGGAGAAACCCAAAACGCTTTATAACCCTCACATATTCACCTCTGAGTCTGACATCCCTTTGATATTGTAAATGCGGTTTGATGCTGCACAATCACCAGACAGCAATGTACAGTCTGATTTAGATGATCGTTTGTTCCATTATTTGTTGCTGATTTGAGTGGCACATGCACATTCGTTTAGTGAAGTTCAAAAGAGACTCGCAGTTTTGTGTAATGAAAATGTGCGCTTTGAATTCATTCAGTCGTATTTGACAATCACTGAATTTTTGCACAGATGATGACATTTAAGTATCAGGCTATTAGGCATCACTGCAAAACATTATTTGTTTAATCAGTATCATGTATCTAATTTTTCATAAACATCTTTAAACAAGATATATTTACTTGTTTTTAGAAAGTATATATATATATATATTGAATTAGATTTATTTTTCTTAATGTTTCAGCATAATGTTTTTACTTTAGTGTGTGTATATGCATGTATGCATGTATATATACACATACATAGTACTGTAATGAAACTCTAGATGGTGCAGGCTAACAGGTCCTTTAACTACCTGCTCCTAATCACATCGTCATCTTTAGGGCACAGCTGATTGGTTCCTGCTGTATCAGTAGCCAATGAGCTTGCACACTCAACATTCAAATACTTGGGTAGCATTTGCTTTATCAGTGCAGCGTGCTCTCAGAAACCCTCCACCATCCCCAGCTCCACCTTTACAGAGCTGCTATGGGTAATTCATATATGCTATATTGTACAGCAGCAGCATGTCTTACTTGCTCACAGCAGCGTGTCATGTATGTATTGGCAGTAATGATTCCTGTACTTGCTCTGCAGCAACAATAAAAGCAGCAGCGTAGCAGATCTATTCCACCAAGTCCGAACACATCAACATTGTCATACCCATTACCATACCAAACACTCCATTAATGCTGTCAAATCAATTAATCACATCTAACATAAAAGTTTAGATGTGACACACACACACACACACACACACACACACACACACACACACACACACACACACACACACACACACACACAATAATTAAATTGACAATGATGTTTTATAGTTGTTTAGACGTTTCAAACTTGACAACATACTTCAAACATCTTCCATTAAAATATGTTACATTGTTTGTGTTTGGGGTTTCATATGACTCATATTAAACATCAATAAATACAGTGAATTTTCATGTTAGGATTTGCTGAGTATTCACACTACAGCAATACACTCCTGACAGATTTATTTTAACATTGTTCAAATTCAAATTGACCCCAAGCAGAAACAGCGTGACTAGAATGGATATGCTGCATGCATACTCTACAGTAAAACAGAGGGATATCATCTGCCAACTGGGTTTTGATTATGCCAGAAGAACGTATTAAAATAATAAGGTAAAATAAGAGGATAGTAATTCTATTTTTATAGATACATTAGTGTAGTCTCTGAAAGCTTAAACAACTATTTGGGATACCTGGAATGACAGACATTTCACAAACATGATTAACACACACACACACACACACACACAAAACACAAAAACACACTTCACCATTTCATAGTCCGGTGACTGTGTTCGAGTCTTAAGGCTGTGTACAAGGCTGACAAGAGATTTCATTCTGCAAAGATAGAAAGGAAGGGGGCGGGGAATCAATGCATGAGGCTGTCATCTTCTGCTTGATGAAATGCATATCGACCATACATAGCAATCAATCAATGCCAATGTTGCGCTGATATGGAGCTATAATCAAACAGCACAGAGCCTGTGGCTCTACAGTCTCAATGAGGTCAGTAATGCATACCCTGGGTTTGCTGCTAAACGTTCAACAGTTTCCTGGCCGTCATCCTCAAGCAGGTCAGCAAATGCAGCCTCCAGGTCTTCAAGCTGATGTGTGCGTCTCTCTACACAATCTAAAAGCTCCTCCTGAAAACCAACACATGGAGCTGTAAAGATTATTATTTGCCACCTTGGAAAATGTGCCTTCTTATGTGTCCTGTATGTAGTCAACATAATACACTGAGGCCAAAAAGCCTGAGACCACATTGAACATATAGGATAGCATTTGTGCCTGGAAATATACAAAGTTCTTATTGAATTTAAAGCATGCATGACATTTTTTATGACAACTTAATACTTTTTTTCAGGAAGGACACTAAATATAATTTATTTTTTATAATGTTACAAAAGATTTTGATTTCAATTAAATACCATAGACTGTAAAAAAATATGGACGTAGTGTCAGTGATGTTACCCATAGGATTGAGGCCCTGTCCCAAATGGCACACTTCATGTGCACTTTCGGTCTTGTGGACTTACAATGGCCGCTTCGTACGTGTGTCCGTTAAGTCCACAAGACTGTTGGCCTCTTGGCAGCACGTCATGCCCGGATAACAGAAAATGGGCAAAGAGGCGGAAGTGGGCGGAGTTGAGGTGACGCGATGACTAACAGACAGCAGACAAACGGCTATACACCTGTTACTCAAAGTGGCCACACCCTTAATTATGCAGAACTTTAAGGCTTTGTATAATGTAAACAAATGAGGCATTTTAACATGGGGCTCAATGAGATTCTGCTCTCTTTTGGAGCCTGTCCCTAGCGTCCAGTCAATGAATTGCAGTTTAAGTCACTTCCGTATTGGCTTCAACAGAAACTGGGGGAGATTGCCGCTTGATAAATACTGTTCTTTTGATTTTTTTATTCATCAAAAAAATCCTGAAAAAAATGCATCACGGACCGGTTTCCACTAACATATGAAGCAGCACAACTGTTTTCAACATTAAAATGTTTCTTGAGCACCAAATCAGCATATTAGAATGATTTCTGAAGGATCATGTGATACTAAAGATTGCTAAAAATTCAGCTTTGCCATCAGAGGAATAAATTACATTTTAAAATATATTAAAATATTCGTGTGTTTTTCCTGTATTTTTGATTAAATAAATACAGCCGTGTTGAGCATGAGACTTATTAAAAATTAAACATTTAAAAAATATTACCAACCCTAAACCTGTGATTGTGACAACACCAAGCAATTTTTCAATTTTTCAGCATTCGAATGTGACACGATAATAAGATGTCAGCAATTCAAGCACAACAATATAACAGTTCTGAATGATTTTGATAAAAGCTGTTGTTACAGTCCACACATCAGTTGATGAACAGTTGATTAAACATTAACTTGGAGAGTTGTCAAATCATTATTGTTGTTGCCACAGCTTTATATAAGAGAAAAAAAAACGCCTAGGAATGTCTAAATCCTCTTTGGCTATGACTGAATGAACACAGTCATGTGATTAGTTATGGTACATTTGATTAGGAATCTTCATTACCTCATTTGGATCCTGCTGTGGCCTGCTAAAGCTGTATAACTCTTGAAGAAGATCATACTCTTCCTGCAACAGTGGCAAACAGACATTAAATATATATATATATATATATATATATATATATATATACACACACACACACACACACACACACAGACTCCATATGAGCCGTGAAGAAACTATTTCCATTTAAGCCGTGGAATCCATATCTTCCATTTGTCTAGAAAGCTTTTTTCTATATCAGCATGTAGGTGTGAGAATGTATGAAAAATGTATTGCTATCGCAACAAACAAATAGAGACTATAACGATGTGTATGCTTGACTCACTCTACCTGTGTATACATCTCCTTGAAAGGGTTCTTACAGGAGAAAAAATCCAAGTCAATGTCAAGTATGAAAGTGTCGGTTTGCTCTATAACTGCTAAAAGCTTGTCTGTGATGTAGCTTGTTGACCCCTCATCAGCCTTCACGACTGCATCACTGGCGTTTTCTGATGCAGTGATGCCATCAAGCGGTTGAGAAGAGGAAGTGCACGGGGTGTCCCTTTTTAACTGCACATCACCGTCTTCCTTTACAGCTGCTTTGCATATTTTAGCACCGCTTTGTCCATTTGTATGCTTCCTTTTCTGCAAACTGTTGACAGGATCCACTCGGATGACATTTAAATGTAACTCTTTTGGGTTTTCCAGCTGATTCAGGGGAACGTAAAGAGCGTCACTCAAAAAGTAATCGTCTCTGCTTGTCACCCTGCAAAGAGAAAGAGATTTCTTATGAATGTTTTTAAACACGATTCTAACAGCACAATTTTTCCTGACAGGGTGGAGGTCTCTTATTAATAGTAAATGAACGTCTGCTGCCATCTCATGGCTACATGCTGATATGCTGCACCTGACCTGATGGTGGTCGTGGATGAATCTCTCCCCACACACATGGAGTGCTCTCCTTCTTTGATCTGCTGAGCCCAGTATGGATGCAACCAAGCTACGTGGGATACGTGTCCAGCATAGACCATTGGCATAATCCAATTCTCAATGCTCAGCTCACTGAAAGAGCAAACAAAAACATGTCAATGATCATGAACAAATATCAATGGGCTTTAGTCTCAACAGCATGAGCAGCCTTTTTAAAGTTTCTATATTTCTAATAGGCAGTGGAGCATTCCTGCATTTTATTCATCTGTGGCTATTTATGGGCATTTCTTTAACAATGGACACATTTGGCTTCCCTGTTGCCACATATATCCAAGTCCATATTCAGATACCCAGCATCTTGGAAACTGATTGGATCACTGTGGTTTGCTATTGCTGTGATCTCATGTGAGTGATGATAGGTTGTGCCACCCTCACACCAGTACGTGGGGTAAGTTATTTTGGCACATGAATTGAAAAGAAAAAAATAATAATGATGTGCACGGATAAATCATTTATAATAACTGCAGCAATATTACATAAAAAAATTAGAATTGTCCATTTTGATTTCAGGATGACTTTAACAAACAAAGCCAAATAGTCGACCATACTCTTTCTGTACTGATCTGTCAACTTTGTAACAGGGTTATAATGGTTAACTGGAATTAAAACCATAAAAAAAAAAAACATTTTCATTACTCAAAATAAAACTGTATAAAAAGCAAAAGTACCTCAATGATACTAAAATAACACTGCTTTGTAATTTCTCTTATGGTCATGACCATTTTCACCACATCTCAAATGATGTATTATGTTTAGAGTTAGAGTTGGAGTATACTTTATTGTCCTTTTCAGGAAATTTGTCTTGGACAACAACATTAAATATAGTAAAAAAATAAATTAAAAAAATTAAAAATCCACAACAATGACTGCATCTTACTATTTATAATATTAATAGATGCAAGTTTAATTTGTAGGGGTACAACTGCTTGTCACTGGGGCAGTACCTTAAAAGGACATATTTATATTCGTACCTTTTTTTAACCATAAAAATTTAGCAGTAAAAAGGTGATGTCACAAAGATGTCCATTTAACAGTACCGTCCCAGTGACAAGCTGTTGTACCACAAAGGTCAAATCTGACATTTTTATTTTCTTCTCTCTGTGTGTTTAATGATATTATCATGAATTAATCCTGGATTGTAATCACCTAATCTTTTTGGGTCCACTTTCATTTCCTCAGTTTTTACAAAATTGTTACAACATTGTAATTTTTACAGAATACCACACGCACAAAATTCTCAATTTTGGACTGATACTCTGATATATTCAGTCTTTTTAGCATTTCTAGCATTCTCTGGTGTAAAATTACAATTTAAATGTTTTTGGAATAAAGTGGATGACTTTCTCCTAAAGCTAACTATTTAGCTAGTATAATAAAACAATTAAACTATATTTAATTTTTTGGGATAATTTGAAAATAAGTATAACTTGATTGGAAATGAATAGCAAAAATGTGAATAATTATTTCACAATTTCTTAAATTTTTATAATGGCTTTTTCACATTTCTGAGTGTCTGGGACTAGGGTAAAATATCCAACCTGTTCATAAAATGTATTTGACAAAGGAAAAAAGTAGCAGAACTAAATTATGATCTCAGTAAAATGTTTCCAGATTAATGTACTTTAAATTATTTTCATATGATTGAATTAAAAACAAAACAAAACCCCTCTGATCTATAAAAAAGAGTGCAGAGTTGATGGAAAAACCTTATAAACTTACCTGAGCAGAGTCTCTTTGTCATACACCGTATCAGCAGGCATATTCACAGGGATGAGGAGATCAGGATGGGAGTCCAAATGGACCATTTTAATGTCCTTCATAGGAATATGTTTAGAGCCGATGGCACGATATATGTGTTTCACAACCTAAAGCAGGTGGAAATTACATTTCTATTTCATACAACTATTTTTGTCTTTCATAATTGCTTTACACGTTTAGGAGGTGCTCTATCATTCAAAACCTCTATATGATTTTCTTTTATTGTTTTTATATGCAGTTATTTATAGCACACAGTGAGTTAGACTAAATCAGCAAGGATTTCAATTATATCTTGTCTGACTTACCTCATGATGATCCTCCACAATCCACACGGGCAGTTTAGGATACACGCGTTTCTGAAGAGGTGTGTTTTTTTTTTTTTTTTTTTTTTTTTTTACACGAGTGGTTATTAATTCCTGTCTTGCTTTAAAACTTCAACAGCATTTGGAAGTTTTATTAGTGTTATGATATACCGCTATAAATGGTGCACTGTGCGTCCTTGTTTTTCGACCGGGTGGAAACAAGTAAGACATCATGAGCAAGTTTTGAATTCCCACGATGGCCAGGTAATGTAAATATATTTAGATAAAGGCTTCTGATTTGTAATAATGGGGCGGCGATAAAATGGCAAACATACGTGTACCACAGAAGTTACACATGTAAGGAGCAGCATGGGGTTAATCCTCATAGGCTACTGTAGGAAATCCGAAATATTGGGCTAGTGGCTATCCAGTTTACTTAAATTTATGTCAGTTGTTATGTTGTTTTGCCATTTCATCTGGATATCAACATGTGAGATTTAGTCATTAGAAGCAGTTTTGAAGTTATTTGATCTAATTTTGTGACATTATTATGTAGAATTTATTTATTTATTTGTGTGTGTGTGTGTGTGTGTGTGTGTGTGTGTGTGTGTGTGTGTGTGTGGAAAGGACACATGAATGTTTTTTTTAGTTTTGTGGCGTAAAAAAGATAAAATGGTAAGTTGACCCAAAATTGGCACAGAAGGCCCTAAGTGACATGTTGTTAGCCACTAGTGTCATTTTTAAAAAAAGTTATTGTAATTAAGTTATTATTTCGTATGTAGCCTACCTTTCAGACATTTTGCTTTCATTGAACCCTATAGGTAAGTTGAGTGAAATCATTAGATTTGCATTCATAGTGTTGCTATTATGACATATCATAAGTAAATATTCATATGCCTGTAGGCTATATAAGTCATAGAATAATTGTACTTTATTATTATTTTATTTATTTATTTTTACAATATATTTAGTAATTTGTGTCAAAGTATCCTTTTTGTTGAATGTCTTGTTAATGTAAATAATGTCTGTAGGCATGTGGTGTACAAATGAAATGGAGGAGATTCAGCACAGCCATTACTATTAAGTGTGGTTGTCCAAATAAAACTTGGACTAGGTAAAAGTATAGATAGGTCTTCAGGAGGTCATGGAAACTCAAGTGAAGCAACTATAAGGATCTGCAGACAGCTCTTGCATTGGTCTCTGTCAGTTATATATCAATATTGCATTGACAAATTTTACTCCAGAATAGCGAACTGGCTGTCCGTGAGCTGAAGTTTAACTGTTATGAAACGCATAGTGCCTTCAGGAAGTATTCACTTCACTCCCTTGAATTTTCACATATTGTTCTGGGTATATCTCTAAATTTTATTCCCCTCAAGTGTTTTTTTCTTTCTTGAATAACACAGTCATTCAACATTTAGGCTACAAACTGAAAACACTTACAGTCATATATAACCTTGAGCATGTCAAATCAAGTCTTCACAAATCCCATTGTACCGATCAATTGTCTTTTAGTGCCTTCGTAGTCATAGCAGTTACAGTCGATTAATGTGAGAATGAATGAGGAGTATGCATGGAATAAAGTTAACAAAGGACTGTGGAAAACATAAATATGTGAATGACTTTGAATGTTTATTCAAAAACCAAAGTGAAGCTGTTCAATGTAAGTCTCTTGAATTGAATATGTTAAAGGCAGACCGCAAATCACTTTGACTCCGGTTTTATTTCATCAGACACCAGTTTTATAACAAGAGTTTCAGGTTTTGTTTTAGCCTGCTGTGCAACAAAACCAGACCTCTCCTTCTGATTAGAAAGCACAAAACATGTATTCACTTTTAAGAGAACTACATTTTCTATTATATGTTTGCGTCTAATAACATCTGACCTTCATTTTGACTACTGTGAGACTTCATAATCATATTTAGTATAGGAAAGCAGTCAATAACGTCTTATATAGGGACCTAATTAGTCCACTCCAAACTAGAGCAGGTGTTGAGAGGTACATACAAGACAGAAAATGAAAGGTAGAAGGATAACCAACAGGACAACAACAGTCACAAATGCATCATTTCAATGGACCCATCATTCTCATGGCTTCTAGCAGACTCCAGGCGTGACTTGCAGTATGCCTTTCTCAGCGGTCGGTGTCGTAGCTGGTTGCCTGGTTACTTGTGTGTTAATTGTCCTTCTTCTCCAGTAGCTTATTTTCCACAGGCAGTTTCTTGACTGACAGCCAGACTGATCTCTTGTTTTTGTTATATTTTGAAAGAAAGACAGTGATATTTATTATGCAATTAAACATTAGCACATTCAGAATTAACACGAATGTATCTTGTTGCGTAAACTATCAATATAATCCGAAAGTAATTTTCATATTTTCTACATAGTTTATTGGAGTACTATAGAAAATTGCTTTTACAGGAACAAAAGAAATCCAATTTACAAATGCTTCAGCGACAACAAAACAAGAAGCAATCAATGTGTGGATTGCATTTAAAGGCAGTAAGTAAATCTTAGACTTAATGGTGATGTCAAGCTGTTTTGCCTCCACCCATCTGATACCCTTGATTTTTGGAAAGCAGATATTGCACAACACTGTGGTGAGGTTTTTTTTAAAGTTTTTTCATGGGAAATTGACCAATATCTCTTATTAACAAATGCTTGCAAAGAAAGCATTTGTTTGCTTAAAATCAATATCAAAATCAATGTACCTGGAGATACTCTTTCCTTTGCGAAAAATAACTTAATTTTATTCGACATGCACTTGTAGTGTACTTCAAATCTTTAAAATGTAGAGAAATAATAATAATAATAATAATGAAATAAAAGGCCACATATGTACTTAAAGAAAACAGATTTCTTAAAAACTGAAGTACATATTTAAAAATTGATATTTGTAATAATGTCAAATTAAAAGTTTGACATTACTTTTTAGTAATATCTTTATTCGTAATATGTTATTCGATAGTAGATGCATTTAAAGTTTGTGTACGGATCATTACATGTCAAGAGAAATATATTTTAAAATATGCCATGCAAGTTTCAATATAAATCACATTAAATTAATCTAAACTATAATACATTTTCATTTCATTGCAATTAATATTCAAGATTCAAGATTCAAGAGTTTTATTTGTCACATACACAGTTATATACAGAATATACAACCGGCAGTGAAATGTAAACAGGTCCGCTCCATGGACAGTGCAAATTCACAGTTAAAAACACAAGGAAGAAATTATAATAGAAATAGGATATAAAAAAAGTACTATATATATATATATATATATGTATATATCTGTAGAATTATAAATAATCAAGTCAAGAAAAAAAGGTAACAAATAAGGATAAAGTGGAATAAAATAATTGAAGTAGACTTTGCAGTGAGTAAACTGTAGACTTATAAATATGTGGTTAACAAATGTATAAAGAGTATAATGTGCAAACAGGTTTATGACAGGTTGTTACACAGTAACAACGAGAACAGAAAGTGCAGTGCAATGTCAGTGTATCGATGTTTATCCTGGACGTGAAGTCACGTGATGTTAAGTGACTGAGTTCAGGAGTCTGATGGCCTGGGGGAAGAAGCTCCTCCTGAGTCTCTCAGTTTTGGCCATCAGGCTTCGGAAGCGCTTACCAGATGGTAGCAGCGTGAAATGAGGGTTTGCAAGGTGATTAGAGTCCTTGATGATCTTGGTAGCTCTACCTTTGCAGCGTTTGGTGTAGACGTCCTGCAGAGACGGAGAGCTGACCCTGAGATACGCTCGGATAAGCGCACGACTCTTTGCAGGGCTTTGCGGTCATGACTGGTGCTGTTCCCATACCACGCTGTGATGCACTGAGTTAAAACACTTTCTATCGCCCCTAAATAGAAAGTTTTCAGGATAGCTGGTGAAACCCTGAATTTCCTCAGCTGGCGCAGGTGGTACAGTCTTTGCCTGGCTTTTTTCACCTGTGTCTGAATGTGAGCAGTCCAGGTCAGGTCCTCGGAGATGTTTACTCCCAGGTACTTGAAGCTGCTCACTCTCTCTACTGGTGACCCGCTGATCATGGGGGAGTATGTCTGTTGCTGTCTCTTCCTGAAGTCCACAATCATTTCTTTGGTCTTGCCAACATTCAGAGAGAGACAGTTGTCCTGGCACCATGATGTTAGATGCTCCACCTCGTCCAAGTATGCCGTCTCATTGTTGTTGGAAATGAGGCCCAGGACAACAGTATCATCAGCAAATTTGATGATAGAGGTGGAGCTGTGTGTGGACAAACAGTCATGCGTGTAGAGAGAGTAGAGCAGGGGCTCAGGACACAGCCCTGTGGAGCTCCCACACTCAGGGTGATGGAGGTGGAGGTGGACTGGCCTATTCTCACCACCTGAGGCCTGCCAGTGAGGAAGTCCTCAATCCAGTGGCAGAGAGAAGGATTCAGGCCGAGATCCAGGAGTTTGGAGGTTAGCTTGGTGGGAACTATGGTGTTAAAGGCTGAGCTATAGTCAATAAATAGCAGTCTTACGTAGTTCCCACTTTTGCTGTCGATGTGAGTGAGGGAGGAGTGGAGGACATGAGAGATGGCATCTTCAGTCGATCTATTGGGACGATAGGCAAACTGAAGAGGGTCCAAAGTGTCAGGAATGAAGGCGCAAATGGTGTTTTTAATGAGTCTCTCAAAGACCTTCATGACTATAGACGTGAGAGCCACTGGACGATAGTCATTTAGGCAAGAGGGTTTACTGTTCTTAGGGACAGGGATGATGGTGGATTTTTTGAAGGAGGTGGGGACCACAGATGTAGCGAGGACTCATTAAAGATAGATGTAAACAACCCGGTGAGCTGATCAGCACAGGACCGCAGAACACGACCTGAAATACCATCCGCCCAGCAGCTTTCCTGACGCCCACACGCTTGAGTGCTCTCCGAACTTCATCCTCCGAGACAGAGATCACGTGATTGATGCTGCTCTGAGTAATTTCTCTAACGCGCCACTTGGCGGAGTCGCGTTGCCGCGTTACAGTCAAAGCGAGCATAGAAAGAGTTTAACTCGTTCACGAGCAACGGATCAACGCTTGCCTCTGCAGAGGATTTAGATCCAAAGGAGCAGATGGACCTCAGACCTTGCCACATGCGCCGCGAGTCGTTGAGTTGGAAATGAGACTCCACTCGGTCTTTATAACGGAGTTTTGCGGCTTTAACTGCTCGTCTGAGAGCATAACAGGACGTTCTGTATTCATTCATATTCCCTGAATGGAGACCGGCGTTGTAAGCAGCAGTGCGTGCGTTCACTGCCGCGCGGATTGAATTGTCCACCCACGGTTTCTGATTTGAGAAGGACGTTATTGTTATTGTTTTGCGTGGCTTGCTCTGTAAGCGTGTTGATGAAGCAAAGCGCCACATCTGTGAACTCGCTTACGCCAGCTGAACTCGCTCGGAACATGTCCCAATCCACATCGCCCAGAGCTGCCTGTAGCGCGGTCTCTGAGTGGGGTGACCAACGCTTAACTTCCCGCCTCACCGGGGGTTCCTGGAGGAGCTTTTGTTTGTATTCGGGAGTGAGGAAAATGGCGGCATGATCCGATTTGCCAAACGCTGGAAGTGACCGCGCTTTATAGGTGTTCTTAAACGGAGAGTAGCAGTGATCCAGTGTGTTTGCTCCTCGTGTGGGGCAGGAGACGTGCTGGTGAAAGTTTGGCAGGACTTTCTTTAGGTTTGCTTTGTTAAAATCGCCCGCGACAATGAGTGCCGCGTCGGGATGTTGGTTTATGACGCCGCTGGCAACATCATGAAGGCCAGATAAAGCCAGCGCTGTGTCTGCCTGCGGTGGGATGTAAACGGCGGTCGCGACAACCGCAGAAAACTCCTCGGCAGATAGAATGGGCGGCAGATGATTGTTAAATGTTCCAGATGAGGTGAGCAGGACCGCGAGAGAATGGTGATGTTCCTGGGATCGCACCATTTCTTGTTGATCATGAAACACACTCCACCGCCTTTGGATTTACCGGCCTCGGCTGTTCTGTCCATCCGAAAAACAGAGAAGTTCTCCGACGGCGTCACAGCTGTGTCCGGGACCGCGGGCGTGAGCCATGTTTCAGACAAACAATAGATATTACAGTCTCTCATGTCCCGTTGAAAACTTATCCTGGCTCTAAGATCGTCCATCTTATTATCCAAGGATTGAACATTTGCTAGAAGAATGCTCGGGAGAGGAGGTCTGAATGCCCTTTTCCTCAGTCTGTTACGGATACCAGCGCGTTTCCCGCGGTGTTTCTTTGTTCTACGCCGCTGGCTCTGTCCATTGTTCAACTCGGCGTTCCGAAGAATCTCAGATGGCCACAGAGGATCGGCGAAAGTGTCCTGAAACAGTCCAGTGTAGAGGTAACCAATGTCCAAAAGAGTTTTGCTGTCGTAGTAGATCAATGCAGATGATAAGTTTGTAAAAACTGAGAGTAAAAGAAAGTAAAATAGTAAATAAAAGCACAGTCTTCGCGGAGCCACCTGAACGGCGACCAAACACAGCGGCGCCATTTTGGACACTTAATATGCAGTTAAGTGTCTGAAAACATTACATTCAGTTGACATAATTTTAAAGTATATTCACATATTCTTTTAAAAATATATGCTTTCCGTAATATTTAATAAAGTGTACTTAACTCTTTTTCACAGGTTTGTATATTTCTAACAAATATAGAAAATGTGT
Source organism: Paracanthobrama guichenoti (assembly GCA_018749465.1). Lineage (NCBI taxonomy): Eukaryota > Metazoa > Chordata > Actinopteri > Cypriniformes > Gobionidae > Paracanthobrama > Paracanthobrama guichenoti. The sequence continues at coordinate 24,817,514 of CM031944.1, read as the reverse complement.
TGAGTTGGTATTTTCAAACACTACGTGAAAGTGCATGCTCCTAATATGTTGATACACCACCTTTCTGTGCTTTGGACTGAATTAATGCAGCACTACACATAATTCTGTAGCATTAACAAGCTTTCTCTCATTACTGAAAGCTTGTTATTAGGACCAGCACAATATGAGAGGCTGTTCGTGCAATCATGATGAATAAAATTCAGTTTCTCGTGACATGAGTGCACTACAAACCACATTGTCATAAAGTGTTCAGAGACACGCTGCTTCAGTAATCACTGGCCTGAACTGTGAAGTATTTGTAAAATCTAAACTAGTGGCATGGTGTAAGGCTTCAGCAATGATCTAGACTGCATGCTTCCTTGCCCAAAAGCCTTGCAGATCATTACTGAAATGTACTTGAGGTGTTAGTGTAAATAAATTGCAGTTTGCTCTTGGAATTGGCAGGTACAGCCCAGTAAAAGACAGTGATTAATAAGGCTAATGGATTTTCTTGGTATATTGTTAAAGAGGATGAATGTATCTTTGGGGAAATATTCTTAGGTGCTTTCCTGCTTTTCTCTCTTTTGGCAATGGAAATGTTGTTTATTGTACCATTTGAGAGCTTTGGAACTAATAATGCCCGGGAATTTGAACGTATGTGGCCTTGTTGACGAGTGATCTTTTATTTCCAGGGAGGGGAATGATAAGGGATGTGTGCTGAAGTAAATTACCAATGCTGTATTGCTCGAGTCTCTAGGCACTATTGCATCATCACCCCAGAGATAAGTCCAGGGAGGCTTCATCTGAAATTTCACTCTTAGCAATTTCACTGATGCATTATAGGAAGCCCGGTTATTCGTAAGTGAATACAGGAGGGGAAAGCATGTGTCCCTGTGGCCTGCTGTAGTTACCTGCTCATGTAAAGCCTTTGCAGCTGCATAGGTAGGTTGTATAGGCGATTTATGCAATTGGAGAGGTTAAAACAGGTTCAAATGCTATGTCAAGTTTGTGAAAAACTTGATCGTTCTTTTTCTGCTCTTCTCTTCTGGAAATACTGGAGATTTCTTACTCTGTATTTCGATTTTGCACAGCAGTTGAATGAAATAATTCTCATGGCCTTCACATTATGTTCAAATATGTGCTCCCAAAACCTGCTTTGAGTGTATCACGAAACGAGTCAGTGAGTGACTCACTGTGCATATTGATTTATGCTCAGTTAATGTTGTATATCCTTGCTGCGAAATGCATTTCACAGTTGCTTGACAACTCAAATTATTTCTATACATTAGATTGTCATGCACCGACATAAACAAATAGATGACCAGATATCAAATATGTCTTGAATTTAGAACTGCATATAAAAAGGGAATCAGATTGGATGCAAAAAAAAAAAAACTTGCTGTTTAGACACATAATGATCTGTGCCAAATATCTGTCATAATATCCTAACTGGTTGACAGACATGTAAAGTTGACAGATTGTGATGCACATCCAAAGGAAATTGATTATCAAAAAAGAAAGGTAGGGTGGTTATTGATTGGATAATGGCAGATATGTGATTGTAAGAAAGGGGTGGGGTTCAAGTGGACCATATTGTAGAAGTCCGCTGTACGTAACCATGTTGGCAGTTGGCTTTGCTCTCATTGAAATTATTGATGAGTGCTGATGCATAGCCTTGACTCTTTAATTAGACTGTAACCTGTTAGCACTTGTAACATATATCACATAGTACGGCACCAAACCAACTCTAATTGGGAGCTGTGAGAGATGCTGTAGGGTTCACATCATTGGATTATATTGACACGTATGTGTTCCTAGATGCAGTGCTCCATCTCCTCCATGATTAATGCAAAGGCCTTTGGCTTTGACCCAATCTAATGATGAAGGCCGTACGTCTTGCACGCTGGGCGCGCCGCCACTCATCCCTCCCCACGTCCAGGGGCAGCCCGTCAGGCTGGTGGCCCTGGGTTCACGTCAGCTGCCGAGGGTTTGTTAGTGAAAAGCTCACACTGGAGCAGTAGGCGCTGTGGAGAGTTCTTTTGTTGAATTATTCCTCGGGTTATATGGCTTCCAGGCACTTTCACTCAAACTTTTGCCAGGAAGTTCACAGTAGGATGAGGCTGGTGGAGAGAAGAAGGTGGAAACTTTGTGCAGTCAGTCAGTCAGTTCATCTGCAACTCAGCACCATGATCTGTGCCACTCTGATTCACTGAGTGAAGCGGTGCAGTGCTGCTCGCTGCTCTTTAGGACACATGGTGCTCAATTCACTTCAGCTGGATTATTAGCTCTGACTCTCTGTCAGGGCTCTACTGAATAAATAATAATGGGCTGATGGATTTCCATGTTCTCTTCCTGTTCATTCCTGCTGTCTCTCTCTCTCTCTCTCTCTCTCTCTCTCTCTCTCTCTCTCTCTCTCTCTCTCTCTCTCTCAGCCCTTGAGGCGTTTTCCATCATGTTTGTGTTGTCTCGCCAAAGGCTTCAAATTGCGATATTAAATGTGTCATCTTCTACGGAAGAATGTATAATAAAAATGACTTTCCAGGCGGTCAACTAGTTGAAAGGTGTACTCGGTAATGTTTCCGTTTATTTTGCCCTGGTTGATACAGCAATCATCTTGTGCTTAAACTGACATCTAGTGGCGTAGATGCAGCATTATGCTAAAACAAACTTTCAGTTACCGATGGCCTTTGAAGGAACATGCTATTCAAAATCAGTCATTATTTCTAAATGGTGCAGTAACAGGGGGTTGCTGAGATGATAGTAAGCATATTTCTTACTTTGAAAACTAGGGATGCACTGTACATTGGTATTATAGCAATTATCGCTTATATTATAGTGTTTATAATTTATCAGTATTGTTCAATGTTGGATATAATTGTGCATTCTCATTTCTCCTATTTTTATTTATTATTTTTTTACATTTGCACTATTACCTTACACTCACTAAAATTATTATTCTTTTTTTTAAAACACTAATCATTTAATAACAGTTTAACTTAAACTCAAGCAAATTTCAAATTGAATATCCATATATATATTTTTTTTAATACTGTACATTGTTGTGATGCCCAAGGCGCGTTTCCACTGTGGGAACTTTCCCCAGGAACTAGGAACTTTGGGGTGGTACTCGTGTGTTTCGACCATAGACCGTAAAAAAAATATGGACGACGCGACTTCACTCTCTTCTGCTGAACTTATTGAAGCCTCCGGAGGTCCGAATATGGCGCTGACATCTTGCGCAGATTTGGGACCGAGTCTGCGCAGTACAGATCTCGGGACCGGAGTCTGCGCGGTAGAGAGCAGGGAGTAAAGGGCGGGATATCAAAAGCCCGCCCACACTCTCACATATGCAGAACAATTCATTATGTCGGTGTGAAATAAACCGTTATGGAAATGTAGAAATTAAAGCTAAAGCACCAGTCTCCTCCCAAAAATCCCGAAAAAAGTCCGTTAGTGCTTCAGTGACAACTTCACTCAATCTCAGCTGTCAATCATGACGTCACATCACCCGTTTTTATAGCATCAAATGACTAACTAAAGGTAAACTCATTTAAAAAACGAACACATGATAATCATCATGATAAAAACTGCCTACAATGACAAACCAACTTTGGGAAAAAAATATTTGAAGTGTAATTTGATTGTTTAGTTTGTCTCACGGCGATCGAGGCGCGGAGGCTTCAGTTTCTGAGAGGAGTGCTACAGGCTTGGTTTCAACCGCAGGAACTGGGCTCTATATAAATGAAGGCCCTGCTTGCGAGGTAGTACTTTTTCAAAGTTCAGGAACTTTCAGGGGTGGGACTTGGGCGACATTTTATTTCAACCTAAAAGTCAGTTGCAGTGCGTGCAGTAAGAGTTGTTTGCTTTTCGAATCAACAATGGAGTTTAAAAAATGCGACCGATGGACCGACAAGCTTTATTAAGGTTTTTTTTTTTTTTTTTTTTTTTTTTTTTTTGTGGAGGACTAAATCAAGCGGGAACTGGAAAGTTGCGTGCAGTCCTACGTCACCGGACTATTCTTCACGGTAACTTTAAACCGTGATGGAAATGCAGGCTCTATAATCACTTTTTTTTTTTTCACATTTGAGTTTATATTTGAAGTGTTTTTTTTACTACTATTTATTTATTTATTTATTTATTTATTTATTTATTTATTTATTTCATTATCTTGACACAAAAGTGACACAGAATTGTTATATTTTCCCTTTGTCGGTTATCAAACATAATATATGACAAATAATCAATATTGGACAGATTTCTTATATTCCTGTAAAAAAAAAAAAAAACATTGTTGAGGTTTGTCTGGAACAACCAAAGTGGCTTTTTAGGTCCTATGCTAAATATCAACTATCTTACTTCTGATATGATTTGTAAATCTATTATGAATTGGGAAACTACAACATTAACTACTGATTTGCCGATATACTGTCGGAGCAGTGTACTGTTGCTATGGTAATCTCCTCATATGAATGTTTTGCATCTTTTTGAAATATGTGCTAACTTATAATTTAACCTTTATATTAAATGAAATGTTTGTAAATGCCATTGAAACGTTTTGGCTGGATTCAAACGAAAATTGCAAACTCCCCACCTGCTACATTTCACAACCTGCTCATTATGAGCATTCTGTATTCTGTAGGTCTCATCGATCTTATTGTTAATCATAGCACATTTGATTTGTTTTATGAAAGAAAGAGATTTCGTACATTTTAATGGGCTGTTACTATAGGCTTTGTGAGGAGCAGACTGCATCATGGCCCACTGCACGGGCAAATTGTGCCCTTTTGAAGAGCAGGGAAAATTTATCAATGTCAAGAAGGTCCCAGAATCTTTGCAGGTTTGTTCTATTTTTAGAAACACAGTGAGGTGTTGAAGGAGGAATGTTCCCATTCTTTCTCTCTGTCTGTCTCCCATCCCTCCCCCTTTCTCTTTCCTCCTTTTTTCACTGCTCTCCTTCTTTCACAGCCATGCTCTCTCCCTTCTTTAACTGCTTTTTTTTTTTGCTATTTCTTTTTATGCTATCTCTCCCTCTCCTTCTATTTCGTGTCTCTCTCTTTCCCTCTCCCTCTGTCTATTTTCTGCTTTACAGCTCTTCCCATATCGCATGAATGCCCCTGTCACATCCGCCACCACTGAGGACACATGCCTCCTGGGGCATCCTGATTGGCTGAAGTTTCAAAGAGTCCAGTGTAGGTGAGTGGGTGGCGGTTTGACTGGAGGGAGTGCGACAGACAGCACTGAGACTGTGCTCAAATGCTGGGGCTCCACGACTGAGTCCAAGAGAATTTTTGAAGTGGGCTTCAACACTTTTTCTCTTCCCAAGACACAGTAATCACAGTAATTCTAGTGAATGTTTCACTATGGTAACCTCAGCCCTGTCAGATCTGTCTTCCTGCAGCCCATCACCCAAATGCACATAGTATATGGAGGCTAATGCTAGCTAGCTTATTTGATTTGATGTATTTCAGGAGTTTTGGAGAAAGAACAGCATGTAGATTAGCTGGTGCTTTCGGAGATGTGTTGTAGCTGTGGCTCTTGTGAACACTGTTAAAGTTTGATTCCAGCTTGCAACGTTTTCTGTTTATGTTCCTCTTTTCTCCACCATTTCAAATCCTTTGTCCTTCAGAAAAGCCAAAAACAAAAATAATGCATAAAAAAGATCAATTAGTCCCAACATGGGTATATTTTTCTATCTACTTTGTGTTTCAGTTGCTAAAAGAAGCAGACTTGGCAGTATTAGTGTGTGCCGAGTTGTTAAAAAGGAATTCTTATTCTAAGATTAGTGCTTTCCCCCATCTTTTTCTGTATTAGCTTGTACTTACTCAAGTTTCTGCTTAGATAGGAGCAGAGACATCCCAGAGAGCCTGAATAATTCAGCTGTACAACTTTATCATGCGAAGATCTCATACCACTACAAAAGAGGATCTTTTCATATTTTTGTTGCAGAGAGATTTGGAAATCCCATAGTCAGCTGCTAGAAGACATGACGGTATGATATCTGTCCTTGCTGAAGCAATCTGTTTAGCTGGAAAAATTGAAATAACAGATTTTTGTTAAAAATAGCTTTTGGCTTGATAATGCCACCTGTCTGAAATGTGGTGGTGAATGCAGAAAATATGTAATTGGCTGATATGTCATTGTGATGTATGCTTGATTGTATAGATATCATAAAATTGTTTTGACTGAGCGGGTGGATGACATATGGAAAATAAATGCGGAGTGAGGCTACCTGCCCGATTATTTAATTTCCATTTATTCCTCAAAAACACCTCAGACCACATTGCAGATCAACGTATTGCCTAAATCTATAATGTTTAAACACATCATTGACAAATCTATTGATGATCAAATTGAAGCTTTGGGAAAAATTGACTGATACCTTTACAGCATCAGTATGCATAAAATAACATATGTACGGCTATATTAGTAGTCATTTGTTATGAAATAAGCAGCTTAAGATGAATAAGAAGAGTAAAGTAAGAAATAATGAGAAATGTACGAGTACAGGTATAGGAGTCATTTGAGGGCAGCTATTGTTGTCTTTATTGATTTTGTCTGATTTGGCCACAGGGTAAAAACCTGGAAGTTCCTGGAACAGTCGTTTCTAAGTCTCTAAATCTCTATTCCTTTTTTGCCCTTTTTCCTCCTCCTCCTGTTCAGGATTTAATAAAACTGTTATCTTAGAAGAATGCGTGTGTATCCATTGAACTTTGGTAGTGGATATGTCAAACTCTTCACATGTCAGTTACAAACTCGTAACTTGACAATTGTACAATTTGCCTCAGAGCTATGTGTATCTGAGGACAGAATTTTACTCCAAGCTTGTAGTCTTTTCTAAAACTCACCATGTTTGCGAAGGCTACATGATTACTAACACTCATTTGCCAAATGGTTTTGAGGACTATGCACATATAGCTGATATATGGCAGGTCTTATTTTTGGTTTTGTAGCACACATACAGATCAGAGTGTAGTATGTTTGCTATAAAAGCAGGCTTTCGCTGTCTCGCCAGCAGAGGACAGTGTCCATCATATTTTTAATGAGCTCTCCAACAGCGCTTCAAACAGAGGGGGTTCAACCACACAAGGAGAGACCATGCTGTGGTCCAACTCACTCCGAATCTTCTCTTATTGTTTCAGAATTTGCCTCTATATTAGTGCAGTATTTGTACAGTTCAGCCTCATGGATGGATGGATAGATAATGAACATTCTCACTGTCATGTTGTTTCAAACCTGTATCCCCCAATTTCACAGACAAGTATTAAGCTAGTCCCAGACTAAAATGCATGTTTGAGCTCTTTTAACTGAAAGCAACTTGCACTGACATATTTTAAAATAATGTCTGTGTCGTTGTTTTGTCTCAAGATGCACATCAGTAATGTTTTTTTCTATAGCATGTTTATAAAAATTACTTAAATGCCCTAATTGAACTAAGGCCTAATCCTGGTTTAATCTAAGCCCTGTCTATTAAACTGGGCCTATGACTTTCTATCATTTGTCCATAGAATGAAAATCAATGGGGGTCCAATGTTAGACCACAACATTCTTCAAAATATCATCTTTTGTGTTTCACAGAAGAAAGACAGGTATACAGTTTTGAAATGACATTGTTTGTTTTGGGGTGAGCTATCCCTTTAAGATTGGCTAAAGCTGCTAGATGAACCATGCATCTGCCATCAGTATCGGTACATCACACACGTTATTGCTATGTGCAGGTTGGATGTTTTCAACACATACACAGGTAATTTTATTCTGCTAATTTATATTCTGTTATTATTAACACATTTTTAATTGGCTTTTAATCGGCTGACGTGTGTGTATGTGTGTATATATGTATAAATAAAATATAAAATATTTGTTTTTGCATTTTATTTTATTGCATTATTATATTTATTATAATTATTTGCAATATGTAACTCTAAGCAAACTATTTCTTGAAGAGCCTATAATAAGGGTCCCACTTTTATTATAGGGGCTTTCTCATCTCAACCTTTATTTTCTTAAAGGGTTACTTCAGCGATTTAGCCTTTAAGCTTTGTATCAGTAGAAACCAGTAGTATATTCGACTGATCGTGCTCCGCCCCCATCTCTTGGTGGGCAAGAGATGTAACCAGTGGGCGTGGCTTGGGAGTGGCCTCATAGGGCAGCGAAGCAAGTGCATTCTGGGAGTTGTTGTCTTTCATCCATATGAGCCAAAAATACATTTTCTGGCTTTTCTCAGTCTAGAAGGCACCAACTTCTAACATAATTTCACATTTCTACTACATAAATGACCCAATTTAAATACACATTCATCTTTCCAGTGGTAAAGTACCCCTTTAAGCTCAAAATGAAAAGATACCTTTTGAACTGCATATAACAATGCTATGATACTTAAAGTCACATAAGCACGACAAAATTGGTTTGACATGAGCAAAAACTATTGATTTTTGGTGTTTTATTTTTCTAAATAAAATAGTACTGATTTTTAAAGTCAGCCGTTAATCATTTATCACATAGAAATTATCAACTTATTACTGTATTGCTCTCTATAAGTATAATTAATCAACTAAAACATATAAAAACAAAAATTGCTTAAAACTAGCATAATAACCTTGTAAAAGGGAAAGGGAAGCAGTGGTGTTCCCTGAGGTGGCCCAGTATTACTCATCAGTCGCTCTGACACATTCCTCCAGCCTCAGAGTCTTTAGGCTACACTTGGCCTTCAGTATAGTCTAGAAGTTTATATGGGCCAGAGAGAAAATGTTTCTGTGTGCATTGGCTAACTGTGTTTATAGCTAGACAGAGGGTGAAACATCTGCTTGGTGAGGCCCAAGCTGAGCTGCGAGAGCACTTTCATCTGTCGGCTGTATGGACCAGATGGAATGTAATGCACATGGGAAAAGGCGCAACCACTGCTTTAACATTCTTTCCACAGAATCCGTTACTTATTTATTTATTTATCTGTGTCACAGCCGTTTACAAAGGCATCACACCTCTTACTCAACACTCCAATCTGTTCAAGAAGCAGACGATAAGATCAATCATTTGTGTGCACGCCAGCGGGTGTTAGCACCGCTCTCTTCTAAAAACCCTTTTCCTTCAGGGTTTGTTGGCCATGGCTCACCATATTTTGTATCATAACAAGTTGGCATTTGGCAGCGATGGCCGTACCCAGCATGAGAGTGCGTGTCCACCTTTATTTTCATGCTCTTTCATATTCATCTCCACAGTTGGCCTTTCCTCATAGCGGCTACCCATGCTAACAGGACACAGTGGCAGCATTGCACACTTTATCTCTCCACCTTCAGCCTCTATGAATAATAAGCAGAAAAGTCATCCTATGGAGAACTGACTTGGAATGCCTTTCCGATAGCGGTGGCTTACTGTGGCCCGAGCATCCGTGACCGAGGGAGAGATGTGGCGTCCCGATACCTCCCTCCTTCCGCCTCCCTCTTCTCTGACACTTTTGTCATCCTCCCTGACTGCGAGGAACAGTTTTGGTAGCAAGCAGTGTCAACCTGTCTCTCCATCTCTGACCCCCAACCGGGCTTGATAAGCTAATATGATGTTCTGTTGACACCAAAGGAGTTGAGCACAGCCTGCAGGCACAGGTTGATATTGAAATGCTATTCAGGGCCGGCCACAAAGGGTGCCTTTGCCGTCTCCTGTCACGCTTGTGACTCATATACAGATACTGTGGATATGCTGCATACACTCCAAAGACCCTGGTCTTACTGGTGCCGACGTAATGCGACCTTTAAACTAAGAGCCCTCGGAGAAAGCAGGCTTTATCTGTGCAGATAAGGCTTTCTTCTTGCCCTGCGAGAACGCATCTATCAGGCCAGCACAGGGAGCACTGACAACAGGAGCAGCCATCGCTCAGCGGCTAGGCAGTGGCCACATTACCACTCTGCAGCGACACCGAGCTCTATCAACGTCGCACTTGGATCACTTAAACAGAGCGCTGGCGTCTCGCTGTGCTTTTACGAATGCTGTTGGGATTTGAAAGAAACCGTCTGGACTATGATGAGAATCAATGGAGCTCCCTCTTCAAAACAACACCTGCTTTTTGAGCATTTTGCATGAGGTACAAAAGCACTGAAAGTGATTATGTTGATTTTCCCCTCAGCTCTGTTTCCCATGGTGATCATTATGACATTACAACGCCCATACAATTCAAATTATTGTGCAGAGTTTGGAAAATCACTGCCATTTATAGGACTTGGGAGAACTGATAATACCACCGCTGATTTTGAGCACACAAAGAGATCCGTCAAGCCTTCTCGAAGACTCAAACTGTGACATCATCAGTACCTTCCCGTACTTCATTCGAATTTCAAAGCCCACCAGTGTGAATGCACTGAACTATATTCATCATCTTGTCAAGGCTCCATGGATTTCGTGGTGGGGGTCACCATCTCCCGATCTCCAATTAAAAAGATTCCCCTCTCACAGACTGAGCCGCTGAACTCCTCTGAGAACTTTGCTCGGCTTTGTTTCACTGCAATCTTCACCTAAGACGCCACTACAGCTGATAAGCTCTCAGCTTCATTTCCATCAAACGCAGCGAGAGAGAAGTCCATTCTACTGTGCTTTATGTCCCTAATTTCTGTGTGCAGCTGATCTGTGGATTATAGTCTAGCGGAGTCACCCACCATTGCGGAGCAGATGGTGGGGCTTTGTATGCCATTCTAAGCTCTTCCTATTAAAAAGACCAGAATACAGGATTACCACCCTAGTATTGAATATTGTTATGATATTTTTTATCGTTTTTTTTTTATTTTTTATTATTATTATTTTTTTTTTTATGACAGGCTCTCAATCTGCATGTTATTCATCTGTCTAATGGAGATTTCAACTTTTACAAACCCAAAGACCCCCTCACCCAACTGAATTGGCTAACACTTTCATAACTTTCATTCAGAATATCGACTACAATTACTACATTATGTAATGCTTAGTGGATCATTAGTTCAAAATGCCATGAAAATTCAACATGTTTTATATATGATATCTTCTCCATGGCCCCTCTGGAGTACCTTCAGGGACCCCTGGTAGGAAACCCTGAATCTAATGAAATAGCCATAGGGACTTCTGTGATCTTGAGAGGTGCGTCATCCAAGTTGTGAGTTTTCAGAAATGAAAGAAATAAGGAAATTAGTTTGAAAGAGTGAATAGCAAGCAGGGTTTTTAATATGCAGTTCCCTTAAATGTTCTCTTTTAAATTCAGTCACTAAAGCATCACTCATGCTTGCCCTCAGGGGCACAAATACAGGGTATATGAAGAATAGGCAATGCTGATGGACCTATGACCGATATGGGAATCCATCACGAAAGAGTCAGAAGGAGTTACAAGAAGTGAAAAAGTACATAATGCAGGCCCTGTTTGTTTTAGTGTGGGATTATTGTATATGATTTTAACCCTATAAAGCCATATGTATTATATTTAATAAAATGGCTTTCTAAGGCCTCTAAATCATTTAAATAATTAATACTTTCCCAAAATACCCTTTGTCTTCTGCCCCCTGGTGGATAGTACTTAAAGGTCTTTTAATATCGTTTCTACAATATCTACCTACATTTTGCGATGCACACATCTTTTAGTAAATTGTTATTGATATTTCACAATAAATATTTTGTTTGTTTATATGTATAAAATGTTTACGTACACAATATCAGACTTATACATTTACAGTATTTATAACCTAGTTTCATAATATTGTTGGCATTTAAACTCTTGACTGCAACAAAACAAAATTAAAAGGCTAATTTATGAACAACAATGTTCATGTAGTGTACAGTAAATGGAATAAAATGTTTATTTCTGTTATCAATAAACTGCCTAATAAAAAGCCTAATGGGACAAAAATGACTTCTTCTTTTTTTTTTTATTTTTTTTTTTTTATTAAATAATATTAATACAATTATAATAATGGCAAAACACAGGTAAAACAATCCAATGGCAGATAAATCCAGAAACATGAAAGAAAGCAAAAACAATGATCATAACAGTAATCAACAACAATAGAATAGAAGAACGTTTAGTGAGGCAGTGGAACTGGTAATAATTAACAATATGGCAGTGGGACCACACAGCTTAAGGGTGACAGGAAATGACAAGACAGGAACTGATGTTGCAGGAACAGGAAGTGACCAACTTCAATATTGGGTGAGGGCTTCCTTTGGAGGGTGGGAGCCTGATCAGACGTTACACTGGGTTAATAATTTAAGTTAATAAATCCACCCAATAATTTTCCCTTTCTATGTAACCAATTCCTTGAAAATCAGCTCTGTACATCTTCTCTCTCTTGAGGTTTCTTAAGGCTTATTGAGTTTAGTGTGAATGCACAGTGACTTGTGAGTCATGCACGACTGGATGAACATTAAGTAAACTTGTTGGTAAAAATATACACATGATTTGAAATAAATAACGAGTTTCTGCAAAATCTGCTCTTGGAGCTACTCAGCTGCAGGGTGAAGAGGGCTACTTAAAACAGCCTCCTTCATCATCCTTATAGCACACCTGTTACATTTTTAATCTCCATCTCTCTCTAGACTTCCATCTACAGACAATAGTCAGGGTATAGAAACCTTATTTAATTGAAAACCAGGCTGTGAAGGATTGATGTGCATGTCAGACATGTCTGACAAACAATTTGAATTGGCTGCAGATATATGCCTCACAGGATAATTTTTATTTGCATGAATTCAAATATGACATCTATTCAGGTATTTTCTGCATTATTTATTAGCCATCTTGGCATATTTATATTCTTCTAAATAAGATATTTGGAAGAATGTTTCAACTGTTTTTTTTTGCAAATATGGACTATTTAAGGAATTATTTAGTCACCTTTATATTATTTCAAAGCAGCTTTACAGTGTTAAAGAGGTAAATGATGATTAATGATGCAAACAGAATTCTAGAAAGACAAGTGTCATTGTTCAGTTGAAATCTGTTCAGTGTTGAGTCAGTAGCTGTGCAAAGAGTTAAATTCGTCTATAAAGCAATTCTGGAGAAAACAGTGATGTCATCATCTAGCTCATTTAAGTTCTTATCCGATACTGTCCGTGCAGTCAAATGAATAATATTGCAGAATATTAAGCTTCCCCAACTAGGCAAGTTGAAAGGCAACTGTGGCAAAGAACCCAAATTTCATCAGTGACAGAAATGGAGAAAAAAAACCTTAGGATAAACCAAGTCAGATTGTGGATTTTAAAAAGTACGGGTTCCAGTTGACCAGGGTTTTATATGTAATCAGCAAGATTTTAAAATATATGTGATGTATAATAGGTAGCCAATTGTGACAAAATATGACTAATATGATCACACTTCCTGGCTCTGCATTCCCAATGCTAGCTACTGCATTTTGGACCAGCTGAAGTTTGTTTATTAAGCCTGCAGGGCAACCACCCAGTAAAGCATTACAATAATTTAGTCTTGAGGTCATGAATAACTTAAAATAACTTTTCTGCAGTTGAGAGCATGTCATAATTTAGATATATATTTTTAAATGAAAAATGCAGTTTTACAAATACTAGAAATGTGGATTTCAAATGAAGATTGCTATCAAATAACACTTCCTGGTTCCTAAATGATGACGAAGACAGAGCAGCCATCATGTGTTATACAGTAGGTTATTATGTGTGGAGGTTTTTGGTCCAATAATTAACCTCAGAATTTAGCAGTAGAAAATTACTAATCATCAAAGTTCTTATATCCACTATGCATTCCATTAGTTTTATGAATTGGTATGTTTCGTTAGGCCAAAAACTGATGCCATGTTTCCTAATGATATCTTCTGAGGGTAGCGGTGAAGAGTAATGGTCCTAGTATTGAGCCTTGCGGTACTCCATACTGAACTTGTGATTTGGTATGATAACTGTATCTGATAATGGTAACAGTTATTGATAACTGCTATATCAAATTGATACAAGTATGCAATTTCACTAATGCCAAAATAATTTTCAGGTCTATTGTAAAGAATGTTGTGGTCGATAGTGTCAAATGCAGCAGTAACACTAATGGAAAGATGCAACCACGATCAGATAATAAGAGCAAGTCATTGGTTACTCTAATAAGAGCAGTCTCCGTCTCTATATGGTCTAAATCCTGACTGGAAATCCTCACAGTACCATTTCTGGAAAATGGCTTTGAGGATACTGCCTTTTCTAGTATTTTTGACAGAAATTGGAAATGTATAATAGTATATGACATATAGTTGAACTTATAAATGACAACTAACCATAAGTTTTCACAGCGCTGCGGTGCCCTAAATAAAACTGTTATTTTAAGATTTCAGCCTTGACGTTATATTCACTGTAATGAGGCTTATATATTGCCCCATAAAAAGAGTGACCAAACCAAATGACCTCATCTCTGCTTGCAGTCATATATTCATGAAAATAAAATCTGCTTTTGGAGGAAACAATATATGGAACTCAATCTCAGAAAATATTTGTTCAGTATATTGAAGTGAAGGCCTAATTATGATCCTTGTACTTTCTAAAACATTACAAAAATAAAGCCGCAGGGTCAGTTCAATTAACCACTCAAGCATTCAAACAGCCAAACTGAAACTATTTTAACTCGGATCCCCTCAGTGTTCTAATGCAGAAAAAATGTTGAAACAAGATCCCATGCCAAAGAGGCTGTGCCCTGTAGAAGCCCTCGACGCTTTCATCTCCAATTCCAAATACCATCCTTTGGTAAATGAATTCCTTTCACTTCATTTGCCCTTTTAATGTGCAAGACTAATTTCTGATTACATAAACTCTGCGGATCAAATTTGACTGACTCACACCAAGCTGCTGACCTACATAAGTCAAAATGCCATTAAAACAAGTGATAGAAATTACATACTTTTATAATGGGGTTATTAGAAATTAGAAGAGTCATGTTGTGGAAAAATCAAGAATAGGAAATGCTTTTGGATGAATGTTAATGTCAGAGGTAATAAGGATTGTGTAAGCCCACGATTGCAGAAGAATGATGCCCCATATGGCAGTGGTGATATTTGCAATATTGTTCTGAAATGCCTTGGGTAAGATTATAGGGGGCTGTGGCCTTTCAAACAGCTGTTTAGCCTTTGCGTGGATCACCCGTAGCAATCTGCAGCAGCACAGTTATATATTTCTTCTTTTCCAAACCCGCTCAATTTAAGATTTAACTCTGCTATAGACTTCTGCCTTTTGTGTGTGGCATATTACACTCCACTTTATCATTCAATGGCTCTCTGAGTTGTTTATTTGATGGGAGTTTTCCTATTGAAAGATGCAGTCTTGTCACTCAAGGCTATCCGGTATGGACACACTTTATCTTGTTTCACCAAACCAGAGTGGATACATGAATCCAGCTGATGGGTGACTCAGTCCATGTGTCTCTCCCAAAGAGCTACACATCCTTTTGTCCAAGCTTTGCTTTATCCCAACAATAACACAGGGCATCTGAACTGTACTGGGCTGCTGATGATAGATAGCAGGGATGATAAAAACATGTGAGCATAATGCCAAAAGCGCATTTAACCCCATAGAGGCCGTTCAAAACTGAGAGGGGAGGAGGATATAAGAGGGTCCTGATGGATGAGGCTTAGGGGCTGGACCAACATCGCGACAGTGATGGAAGGGGAGATGTGAGCCACAGCAGGTTCAGGTAGTGTTGTATAAAGAGAAAGAAATAAGGGGTGTTTGCCAATGGTCTATGCATCTGTGGGTGACCGCCCATGGTCACCCCTCTTTATCTAATCCCAAAAGTCACAGCCTTTTATTGAGGGCTGTGCACAAATCAACAGATGACAAATGAGTGTCACATGCAGTGTTTTTGGTGCAGTGACAGTCTATGATCTGTTTCTTATTATAATTGTCAATAACAGGACATATAGAACTTAAAACACTGTGAATACATTAGGGATGCATGCCATATCAATTATCGGCCAATATTAGAATTTTGTTTAGTATCGTTTGATATTTAATTATTTTTTTCATGACAATTTCACCCAGTTTTTACATTTAGATTACATTTACTGCCATCTAATGATCATTTAAGCTTTAAAAATATACACAGCAAATCTCAAAATGAGTATATAAAATATTTATTTTCCATACTGTACATTTTATAATGCGGTGAAGCCTAAATTCACTGGTAGCATTTAAATGATTTAAGTTTTTTATTTATATAGAATTTTAATACTGGCCATTTATTGATTATCAGCCAGAATTTTAATACACTGTAAAAAGTTCAGGCCTCTCCAGTTTAAACTTTTCTAGTGACTGGTCACATTTAAATTTTCTTTTGGCCAAATTGAATTTCTGTGAATTGATTCAATTTAATTCACAGAAATTCAATTTGGCCAACTAAAAAAATTAGATGTGACCAGTCACTAGAAAATGTTAAACTGGAGACCTGAATTGTTTTACAGTGTATCAGTTCACCCCTAAACATTCCAGCAAATAATTGTTCTTTTTTTTTTTTTTTTTTTTTCTTAAAAACAAAACAAACAAACAAAAAAATTAAAACCTTATTCTAGTTATAAAACATTATTTTGTGAAAGTGAACATTCAGAATTTCTATTTTTTTTTTTTTTTTTTTTTTTTTTTTTTTTTAAAGTTTGGTTATATGAATGTTATGGAAAACATTAACAGAACAGCTGGTCTAATTGTATTTTTCAGCAAGCAGCATTCAGAGGAATTGAAAACATGCAATAAACATTCAAGCATGTTTTATCCAAAGTGACCTACAATACATTGCACATGTAGGCTACATTTTTACCAGTTTTTACTGAGAATTGAAACCCATGACCTTGGCATTAGTACCAGTGAAGCTACTGAAACCAAGGGTATATGTTTGTGAAAATATATGAAGTCTGAATAAAATATGATTCATATTAGAAATTCTGTCAAAGACGAGCAATATTTTTGCACAATAGTTTTCAATGTCACCGATCACAACATGATCATTCTTTTCCAGATTTCTTTGTACATGATGTACAGGAGCCACTTCACTGTTTATTGAGAACGGCATGTTTGATATTCCTGTATTTTAATGAGTGCACTGAAAAAATATGTCAGTCATGTTCTCCTGCAATTTGAGGTTTTGCATCTGTTACTAGGACAACAACAGGAAGCCTTTCAATTTGCCTGCTGGCACAAACCCTTCACCCCTGACATTACATTAAACCCTTCTTTACAGTTCAGCGCCCCTATGTTGACTATAGACAGCTTCATGGGAAAACTCATAAATAAGACTGCTTGACTAAATGTCATATGCCATCATGGTTAGTAACATTTTAAATATCTGTGACATATAAAACAATATACAGCCCAAGAGCTGCATATTCTGCATTTACATGTATTCTAGTTCTGTCTATCTAGTTTTAGGGTGGTTGATTTATTGTCTGAAAGCTGCATCTCACGCTTGTGTGTCTGCAGTAACCAGCAGAGTGTGCTACAATCATATAGAGATATCAGTGTGTTGATTGCAGCAAAAGAGGCAAGCAAATGCTTTCAAAGAGCGGCGTAGTTACAACTGAGCTGTGCTAACCCTCACAAATGTCAGGAAACTGTTTGGCAAAGAAGATGGAAAGCTAGATTGAGGCTTGTGGAGGAGTATAAAGATTGTGATTTATAAAAGGTGATGCGGGGGTTAATTTGACTTTTTGCTTCTCCGTTCACCTGCAGTCATTCATATATTCTTTTGAAATGGTAATAAAATAATCAAAGAGCAGGAAAACTTCAGGACACAGTCTGGTTTCCTGACAGTATTGTGTGGCCATATAAAGCATCTGCCTGATTGAAAGACAGATCTCGGGTTCCCCACCCCGCGGTCCTCTCTGCCTCCTCCCACTGCACTCCTGTCTTTGAGCAGACCACCACCCTTCCTCAAATCTTCATCAATCTGCTTCATTCCTGATGAGATTAGAGCCAAACTTTGATCTCTCCCCTCCTGAGGTTTCAGCCTCACTTTGATGTGTTCCCTTCTTGTTAACGACAGAGCCGATAGTAGATGACAGAATCCCTTCTGGGTGAGAGAAAGAGATTGAACGGCATAGAGGAGGGGAGCAAAAGTATAGGAGCCGGGGTGGAGTGGACACGGATGAGGGATGCTCTCTGGCTTGGCATAAAGGAAGAAAACAGGACAGGTTGTCAGAGTAGATTGATAGGTGCTCCTCTGCTCTCTTTGAGCCTCCACCTCACCAACCCCCCCCCCGTTACCCCAGGCTCTGTAGCCATGCCTGTGCATTGAGCTTTTGTGGAGATGAGAGATTGGTGCCCTCATTTATTTCCTCTTCTATAGGAGATGTTTTAAGTGGTCCTCCGGGGTAATGGAGAGAGAGAGGTTTTTTTCCTCATTCCCCTCTTCTAGCTCATATGAACCCATTGCAGCAATGCGCTGGGAGAGGAGCAGGTTTATTAAGCTATCCGTTACTAGTATCCAACCTCAAATTGAATTCAATGATGGCAGTGAGGATGTAAATAAAACTCCGGCAATACCGTGTGCGTTTATTTGAAAGGGAGTGAATTGTAGGTGGAAGTTGTTGAAGGGTTAATAGTGGACAAGTGCATATTTTCACTGAAATATATTAATTTTATCATAAATATCAGGCTTAATATATCAATACAGTGATATAAATATCAATATCCATCCACTTTGTATATTACTGTAACCAATATCCACAATTATTTAAGATTTTTGAAAGCACTAATGGTGATGGGTCACCCTAATCAAAACATTTTAGAGAGGATGAGGAATATTGAAAAAAAAAAAACATTTCTGACCCACTTTATATTAGGTGGCCTTAACTACTATGTACTAACATTTTAAATTAATCATTTGATCCAATGTACATATTGTGTACATATTTTTACATTGTACTTTACATGCAGGTAATTTTTAAAATGTATTGCATCTATAATAAATTTCTGTAGTTACATTTATAATTACACTGTTGACATTTCCCTTACTTGTATAATACACACTACACTCACCTAAAGGATTATTAGGAACACCATACTAATACTGTGTTTGACCCTTTCTTCTTCAGAACTGCCTTAATTCTACGTGGCATTGATTCAACAAGGTGCTGAAAGCATTCTTTAGAAATGTTCGCCCATATTGATAAGATAGCATCTTGCAGTTGATGGAGATTTGTGGGATGCACATCCAGGGCACGAAGCTCCCGTTCCACCACATCCCAAAGATGCTCTATTGGGTTGAGATCTGGTCACTGTGGGGGTCATTTTAGTACAGTGAACTCATTGTCATGTTCAAGAAATCAATTTGAAATGATTCAAGCTTTGTGACATGGTGCATTATCCTGCTGGAAGTAGCCATCAGAGAATGGGTACATGGTGGTCATAAAGGGATGGACATGGTCAGAAACAATGCTCAGGTAGGCCGTGGCATTTAAACGATGCCCAATTGGCACTAAGGGGCCTAAAGTGTGCCAAGAAAACATCCCCCACACCATTATACCACCACCACCAGCCTGCACAGTGGTAACAAGGCATGATGGATCCATGTTCTCATTCTGTTTACGCCAAATTCTGACTCTACCATCTGAATGTCTCAACAGAAATCGAGACTCATCAGACCAGGCAACATTTTTTCAGTCTTCAACTGTCCAATTTTGGTGAGCTTGTGCAAATTGTAGCCTCTTTTTCCTATTTGTAGTAGAGATGAGTGGTACCCGGTGGGGGTCTTCTGCTGTTGTAGCCCATCCGCCTCAAGGTTGTGCGTGTTGTGGCTTCACAAATGCTTTGCTGCATACCTCGGTTGCAACGAGTAGTTATTTCAGTCAAAGTTGCTCTTCTATCAGCTTGAATCAGTCGGCCCATTCTCCTCTGACCTCTAGCATCAACAAGGCATTTTCGCCGACAGGACTGCCGCATACTGGATGTTTTTCCCTTTTCACACCATTCTTTGTAAACCCTAGAAATGGTTGTGCATGAAAATCCCAGTAACTGAGCAGATTGTGAAATACTCAGACCGGCCAGTCTGGCACCAACAACCATGCCACGCTCAAAATTACTTAAATCACCTTTCTTTCCCATTCTGACATTCAGTTTGGAGTTCACGAGATTGTCTTGACCAGGACCACACCCCTAAATGCACTGAAGCAACTGCCATGTGATTGGTTGAATAGATAATTGCATTAATGAGAAATTTAACAGGTGTTCCTAATAGTCCTTTAGGTGAGTGTGTGTATGTGTGTGAGGTGGATGGATTATCTCGGCAAAGGAGAAGTGCTCACTAACAGATTTAGACAGATTTGTGAACAATATTTGAGAGAAATGGGCCTTTTGTGTTCATGGAAAAGGTCTTCGATCTTTGAGTTCAGTCCATTAAAAATGGGGGCAAAAACAAAAGTGTTGCGTTTATAATTTTGTTCAGTGTGTATAAATACAACTGAACACACCACTGATATGATGATAATTTTTACTCATGTGTTTTGTTGGCTTCAATGTATTCTGAAACTACAGACATGGCATGCGGCCCTTTGTAATGTCACATATTGCTGACAGCTTCATGGATTGTCCTTGATTTACTGTAACTAGAGGCAGGTAAACTTGATTTTATACTGATTTTCCTTCAGGGCTTTAGCTGTCTTTTAACAGTACGTCAAATCATCAAAAACAGCTGGGATTTTATCATTTACCTTGGATTTATGATATAAAACCACTCTGAAATGGAGAATCTGTTCTTTCCCCCCCAAGATAGCTAGGTTAACAGCACAGAGAAGTGGCTGCCAGTCTGTCCAGCCGTTTCATATGGATATGGTCTACATGTTCTCCAGAGCACAATGATCAATATAAAAACGGTGGAGCTCTCTCTCTTTTTTTTTTTTTTTTTTTTTTTCTGTCAGTAAATCCACAGTATTGAAAATGCACTACTGGCAGCTCTCTTAAATAATCAAACGATCCTCTAAAATAAAGTATTTTTGCAAGCTATCTAATGACGATGTTTTATCAGGGGACTTTTCATGTATTAGCGGACTTATTCCATTCATTCCTTTTCTTGGCATCACAGCATGCCTAATGAGGTGTGTGTCTTTTGAGAGTTGAAAATTCAAATGTGGAGCCTAACACAATGTGCCCAAGAAAGTGGGACAGCCGTGCTTTATGGCAGTCAATTTCAATGTATTTTCCACTTATGGCCTTTCCCGATGGGATGTGATATGAAGCATATTACTTTATTACATCTCCTCCATGTCACTGCTGTCAAACAAGATAATTTTTTTAAACAAAAAAAAAAAAGTTAATTTGACAAACGTAGATTCTTAATGTGGATAATCTGAGAATAGTCTCAATCTGTGTGTTACCCTTGAAACAATATGATTTAGTCGGCACTCATTGAATACAGAGCAAAAATGTTCTCTTTCTTTCTTAAAAGCCCTTAAAACAAAGAATGGTCTCATTTGAAGTGAGTCGGGTGGAGCCGTCGGCCCCATCCATGTCTAAGACCCTCTGGGAATGAGAGGTGTGGAGAAGATCAGACCAAAGCAGAAGTGGCTGAAGTACCATGGATGATTTAGAGGGCCCTCAATATCTGAAATAATCATGAATGAAGGTGAGTGTGGAGAATGTCAGTGATTAGATCACTGATGCTTAAAATGAACCATACATCTAAATGCAAGACTTCAGTTGCTTGAAATCTTGGACAGAACCTCTAAATGCCTGAAATGGGCATATATATAATTTTTTTTTTTTTTTTTTTTTTTTTTTGTATATAATATGGTGATGGTGAACATTTCTGCTTGGGTATTGTTCAGTCTTCAAAAGTGTTTGTGTTAGGAAGTAAAACAGCACCAGGTCCATTTGCAGTTTTATTTAAAGGATGTTTTGGGGTGACTTCTATTCATTTTTAATGATGTGAGAATACGAAAATACCAAAAATGGTAGAATACCAAATGACTTATCTGCTGTAGGTAACAAACACATTCCAGCAGTTCATCATACAAATGCATATGACTCTAAAATCAATAAAAATGCTTTTCTGAGAGCAATTCTCCAGAACACAAATGTGCTACATGGTGCATCACCCATAACACCATTTTTTTTTTCAGAAAAAAAGACATTACGGTGACTACTGGGATGTGACCAAGAAAAAGCTTTTTAGTGGTTCACTTTGCTTCATTATTAACCATTTTATTGCCATTTTGTATGCATCATGTGGTTGCAAATTGAAGAAAATTTGTTTGTTATCGTATTGTTAAAAACAGTTAAGCCATGCAGTGAAAGTGCATAGATTGAAATAACTACAGAAAAACTTTAGTTCTTGATTCAGTTCTGCATTTCCATCTCAAGGCCAGAGATGATCTGCAAAAGACACATTTTCACCTTTTTGTCCATTTATTTCGTGTCGTATAACATCTTTACAATGAGTTTTACTCAGCAGAAGCGCTTGTCGTTCTCCGTTCGCAACAAGGATTGTTAATAGGTAACTGGACTGGTTAAGAGAGGCTCTTGAGCTAAATCAATGAAGTGCTTGAGAAGGAAACTATGCAAGAAGACCTAATGGCCACTTGTGATCGAACTTGAAAGGACTAGCACTCCACATGAAAAGGTCTGTAATCCTGTTTGAACTAGTGCAATTTTTATATCTCCCATTTCAGAGCAAAAAGCCTGTTTAGTACACCGGAGTCTTAACTTGGTAAAGCTAAGTGCATCTAAGATGAAAATGGAACCATTTTCATATTGCCATGTGTTTGCTGCTAAAGTGGATTCAGTGACATTTGTGTGAGCGAAGTGAAAACAGAAATACACTTACATTTGAAAAAAAGAAACGTCTACAAATGCACAAGACCCTAAAATAGACTAAAACTAAAAGTTCAGTTAAAAGGGCAAAAACAAACATTTCAGAGGGCAGGAATATTTTAAAGAAAAGGTTCCTGCTAATGGACTTTGCTTTTAGATGCCCCCATCGGAATGCGGGTTCAATCTCGTGGACACGAGGGAGATTCCACACCACCGTATGTCTTCTAAGTAGTCTGTGATCTGTACTCATCCCTTTTTTCCTGTCCATTGAATTATAGATATGGGCATCATCTATGCTGGAGCTGAGTGACCTCAAAGTCCAATGCCTCTGTGGGGTTGTTCAGCTGAGAGGGCCGAGAAGTGGAAATCACATTCTACAGGCAACGCTGGAGCACATGAATTATTCTGATCATTTTAGGGGCAGGAAAATGAATACTGAGGGTGAAATGAAATGTAGAGAAGCGGATGAGATGCGGCAGACCCGATGATCTCTCATTTCTTCTCCTTCGGACCCTTCCATCCCCCCTCCGAGTAAACATAAAGTCATAGACTTGGCAGATAGAGGCATATTAGAAAATCTCAATTTGACAACAGCTTCACTTTTCTGCCGATAATCCACCACCTGATGACAAAGCAATAGCCGTGCTTTTTTGGAGCCGCACCGGGGCAGGTAAGCGCTAAGCTGTGGGAAAATGGGAATTTGGGGTAAAAATTTAATGCCGTCTCTGCTTTCTCAAACTGGCCTGTGATGACGGACATTCTGTGGCCAATAAATGTTCCTTGCTTCCACCGGTGTGCGGTAAAGGCCGAATTTTCTGGCCCATTGGAGAGAGATGTTAACACCTCAGATGTCCGTTGTTTTGAAGCGAACCTTTACGTCCTCTCTAACAGGAAACAGCATTTGCCTAATGTGGCTGCAAAGGTTCAGAAGTTCAAAAGAAACGCGCTGTGACTCCTACCGCACATAAAATAGGGGTGTTCTTACAGATTTGGATCCTCTGTGCATGGCTTCACATTTGCTACAGACATGAAAAACTAGACATGAAACCCGATGGGAGATTGTTACTTGGTGCCTTACAGGTTCAATATTTCAAGCTCTAATGAATTTTTGCTGGCCTTTTTGACATCAGCTGTCTTCTAGACTGCTCACTCTTCATCGTGCTGTGTTGTTCTGATGGGCAGACAGCGATTACCAAATACCTGTCACGTACCCAGATAAGCAGGGTGAAAGGACAAAAAAATTATTTAAAAAAACATATATTTATCCCTTAAAACGCAACTTTGATCACCAAAATTACATATTTAAATGTTTTTTTTTTTCCCCGTGATTATTATTATTTTTAAATTTATTTATTTTTTATTCATGCCTTAAAAAAAGCTTAAATGTAACTACACCCTTGCGTAATGTACACGTAACTATGAATATGCAAATTAGCCCCGCCCCCACTCACTCACACCAGCTCAGAGATCCACTCGGTCAACTCATATGTATACAAGTCGATGTATCAGAATGGTAATGCATTTTATGTATTGCTCGCTACAATGTCGGACACAAAATGGCAATTGATACGATTAGCATTTTGCTTGACTACATTATCAAACAATTGATAATGTGTTGCTAATGTTACACAGACCATTTCCATCTCGGAGTCAGACAGCTGCCTTCTAAAAATCTGTATCATTTTCTTCTCTTGAGACTCCCTTGTTAACTACCTAGTTAACGATATGCCAAAGCCCGCCCGCACATTGACATGATTGGTTACAAGGCATTTTGTGACATCAGAAACAGGCGATTTCAAACTGCGTTTTTGACACTTTCACTGCAGTTGAGAAAATACTCGGCAGTGGTGTTGACATGCAAATTGCACATGGTTTGTCTTGAAGCATATTAAAAAACACCACATAGACATATAAACAACATTAACTTGTATAAATTGTATTTAACTAAATTAACTTGATTTCAACTTTTCACTGGAAGGTTCTTTGGGGAACCAAAAACGGTTCTTCTATGGCATCACTCGTTTGGAACCTTTATTTTTAAGAGTGTATTTAAGGGCAGTGTTCTAATGTCCTAGACACACGGAGAGGTTAACACTGTTAAACGGTTTTAGGTCAGTCTGGAATAATTATGAATTATTATTATAAATTATTGTTAGCTTATTAGAAAACTAGTCCTCAAAATTCAAGTATAGCTCGCCCATTTACAGCTGATTTAGTTTCAGATATAGCTTACAGTTGTATAACATGATTTCATACAATAAACTTTAAGCAAAATAAACTTTTTTTTTTTTTTTTTTGTGAAATGTCATGAAGAAAAGGTAAGATTTGCATAATATAGTGATATAAGTAATAGGAAGTACAGATCACTTCAGTAAAATTACCTACTGTCCACCACTGGAAATTCAGCCTAAAAGCTATGCAATATATAATATAATAATATATACCGTTCATATTTTCATTCATACATTTTCTAAAAGGTTTAATTTTTCCCAATTCACCAGTCACACAGTTTCTAATTTTTCCCACAAGCTCTTTTCACCAGTTGTATGTAGGCTGGATACTGAAAAAGGGATACAGTGCATGAAGATCATGTTGCATTAATGCTGACAAGAATATTTTCCATCAGAGACTCAAAGACTTTTTTTTTTTTTTTTTAATCAATGTATGTTAGACTGAAAAGTTCAGAAAGTTTGGACACTTTTGAAACACGAGATGTGTTGGACTCCGAGATAAGAGACTTCACATCAGTACCATTCCAAGAAAAGCGCATGAGTCCATATATTAATTAGAATAATCCATCAAAAGCACTCACTGTATCAGAGTCTAATGACGGCTACGTAAGTTTCAACCGTCACTGTTGCTTAAACTGTTGAACGATGGTGTACGTATCACTAAACATGCTGTTCGGGAGATTATTTTGAGCCATAGCTAAATGTCTTTTGTATGGCAAATGAACAGCCTATTGCTTGTTAAATGAGTCAGAACTACAACAAGTAACCGAAATGAGTGTACAAGTGAATGGGACTCATTCGGTGAATGACTGGAAAATAGGCCATGACACAACGCATTCAAAACAACATCAGGAGCTCTTAGATAACACAAACAGACCTTTCAGTGCTCCTCACAACATTTGCAGCTTGACAGATTGAATATAAACATAATTTTTGGCACAAAAGAAAGCGGGAACGGTGCTTTAGAATTCTGGAGTAAAGTTTAATCCGAAAATTTTACATCTTTTTGTGAATAACAATAAAAACTTAGGCTGTCAGTGATGATGGCAACAGCGGAGGATACGGCATCCCATGAAAGCGTGGGGTAGAAAGAGAAGAAAATCAAAGCCCAAGATGAGGTAGATTGGTGTTTAGCATTTCTCCTAACATGACATGCCCATTAAAGATTAAGGCTAAAGAGACAGGCGAGGCTAATGGGAAGCGACGCATCGTTTTAAGCCTCGGCCATGAAGAGTTACAGCCCTCAGCAGCCGCATGGCTGCGGTGACATGTTGACTGCCCTTGATTCAGGCGGCTCCTTCACGGAGACGGCCGTGAGCGCAGCGGATCCCCAGCGTACATCCAGCGCGGGCCTGAAGCACAACTAACCTTTAGTCGGCTTAACGTTTCAGAGATTAAAAACACTTGAGTGTACATTTTTCTTCTGCTTTGTGCCGCCCTTGCTTTCATTACTGCGTAGTTCATGTAATCTTGTCTTTGGGGCTTATCCTACTATGCTTACCAGCCGTATTTGATTCGAGATATACGCTTGTAATGAACTCAAGTCTACATCTTTAGAGTTTGCAACATTTTAGTGCATAGAACTTAATGTCTTATGCATATTAAAGGTAAAAGCTGTTAAGTTTTGCTTAGTTTTTACTAAAAAGCTGTGCCTGAGCGTATTAATGAACCGTTAACTCACCCTCATCATGTCATTCAAACTGGTTTCTTTTGAACATGGAACACAGAATTTTCACATAGATTTTTCCCACCATACAACAACAGTTCATAGTGACCACAATGAGACCACAAAGAGATGTGGGTTTGCTATTCATATATCTATATCATAGCTTCAGAAAGTTTGGAATACAGCTTGTATGGATGACTGTTGTTGTGCCTTAAATGCAAAGTTTACTTACTTAAATGTAAAATGTATAGAAAATCCCTAATCTTTTTTTATTGGCAAAATACAAGCAACAGACAAAAACATACAAGGATATATAATGTAAAGCAATTTAATTTGGGGGTGAACTATTCCTTTAAACTAGGAATTCTTTAAATAATTATCAGACTTATAAGTGTTGCTGCTTTTTCAATAGTACATAGACCTGTTTTTCATATAAGCAAAAGCCCTTCTGCTAGAGTACAATAAAAATAAAAAAAGAAAAAAAAAAAAGGAAAAAAAAAAAAAAAAAAAAAGACATGCATACTGACCCTTCTAAATGAGGTTAGCACACCTGAATCCTGGAGTGTTGCTTAAGCCCTTAATGGCCTTGTATAGACACACAGAGACACCAGATGAGACTAGTGTCTACGTACATATTTGCAGAGAGCGCTGGATGGCAGGGTGATTGAGTTAACATCGGCATTGTTTGAAATGTCACCATCTGCCTTACAACTGCTGATCCCCCAATCAATTTAAAATGAATACTGTTTCCTCTCCCTCCAAATCCAGTAGCGCGCTTTGAGATCTTCATTATAGATTGGCCTAATGAGCTGACGATCTGGGGCAGACACTAGACATTTTCTGATAACGATCATGACATTTGGCCTCTAAGAATTATGTTAAAGTCATGCCCATATATTGAACTTCAAAGATATACTATATAAAAAAAAAATATTGTATATTTAAAATACTGTAATAAAAATAAGTACTTATTCTATGTCTATGTGTGTGTGTGTGTGTGTATATGTATATATATATATATTTATTGTGTGTGTGTGTGTGTGTGTAATTTGCAAAATAAATAAATATGAATTCCTTGTGATAAGTTAGAAGCTTAACGCAATGCATTTGTAAGTGTTTTCTGGGTGTGCAAAGAATTGTAACGTTTTTCTGTAAAAGAGAACATTTATTTTAATGAAAGTTTGATTCCATTTGCACATCATCAGATGAACTGCAACCAGCTCACATTTACAGTTGAACACATTCAAAACACGGAAACAATAATACCGAATGTACATATTTCAAGAATATTTAGTCATCAGTGTGGTATATAAATATTTGGTACAAAATTTCACAAGATATAAAGTAAAGTAGTACATGGACATAATCTACTCTCCCAAGCCACTGGTACAAAGCACTGTTCATTAAACCAAGTTTTTACAGCATGAGTAACCATCTTTTTTTCTTTTTACAGCTTATCAATGACAAAGAATGGAAATTCTGCTTCTAAAACACAAATATTTACCAGCTCGAGCACTGCTGACTCATCCCCTCCTAGCCGAAGAGGTGAAGGCAATCTCAAGGCTCATTTTCTGGTTTGAAGAGAGGGCGCAATCATTGCGGAGTGATTTACTTTAAGATTTGACTCACACCTCAATACAACACTGTTGTGGTTATCATTCAGCGAAGGAATAAATCAATTGAGCTTTTATTACTTCCCTGGTTATTCTTTTGCAGCATGTCATTAAGGGACCGTGTGGATGTGTGTCTCTTACAAGAAGAAAGTCATACTAAGCAGTTCTGAGTTCAACCAAACATTTGTCAGACTGCTAAAGGAAGCAAAACACATTTAGGTCCAATGATATAGCAGATAATTGTAAGCTTCTGGCATTTTTTTTCATGTGGATGATGAAAACCAGTGCCAACCATGAAACATCTTCTGACCCATTTTCTAGATGGGTTTCACACAACCAGTCTTTATTCCGGTTACAGGACAACACATCTCTTCTTGAGTGCGCAAGTAGATTAGTAAAATTATGCAAATTGTTAATAGTAAGGGTTTTGAAAATTCCTCCCAGTTATTAGACAACTCCTATGATGCTGAACTGTTTGATTCGGAGCTGCTCGCTACACATTGAGGTCTGATGGTGAATTCACAAGCCCGAGTTTGGCGGTGGTTTCTTTACTTTCATAAAGTACTCGGCCTTGGCCTTTAATTCAATGACCTGCTCAAGTTCACTTCAAGTGTTTCACAGGCTCACAGTCAACTGATAAACTGTTCTTTGCAGCAGTATTTGAACAGCGCTTCCGCATCAGATGCTTAGCTTTTCAAAAGAACGTTTGCAATGATAGTTACAGATATGAAACCCTGTAGACATCTCCAAAACAATCTGGGATTATGCAAAAAGATGTCACCACAGATGATCTTTCTGATGAGAAGTCCGCAGACAGATACGTCCTTCTCAAGGAGCGTGAAGTTCGTCTCCTCTTTTGAGAAAATGCACAGCCAATCACGACAGAGAAACCGGCTGCCTGATTGTAGGACAAAGAGAAGGATAAAAGGGCACTTTGTAAAAGAAATTAGGCTGCCTCATTCTGCCACTCCAGTCTTCATGTAGAGGCAGATCAGCAAATGAGTCTTGTTCTGCAGTCTGTCCATTAGGAGTCCCAGTCACTGTCCTCCCCGCCATACATGTCTGCTAGCTTCCTGAAGCGTGGCCCCCACTCGCTAAGGTAGTTATAGTCATGCTCCCCCTCTGAGGACACGGACCCCAGTGAGCTGAGCGACTCAGCCACCGATCCGTTACCCTCGTACGCATAGGTGGCCAGTGAGTCATAAGGAGGAGCTGTGGGGTTGCCGTCATTTTCCTGCACGCGCTGGTTGATAAAGTCCCGTACGTCTGCATTCTCTCGGGACGGCACAGTGGTCCTGCGGAGCGGTGGAGGGGGGTAGAGCGACTCGGAGGGCAGGATGTCCCGGCGCATTTTGCTGTCCTCCATTGCTTCTGGATGGCGAAGCGCTCCTATGTCAAAGGCCTGTGTGTCCTCCTCGCCGCCACCCTCATCATTGTAGCTGACGACATTGTCCCTCACGTCCTCCTTGGAGATGATCAGGGGCTCTTTCTTCTTTTGTCGTTTCAGGGCAGCAAACAGCACTACGATCACTACAGAACAAGAGAAGGAAAAATGTTAGTGATGCACCAGAATGAAAAAACTTGACAACTGTTATGTACACTCATATATGTATCAAAGGTTTGGGGTTAGAAAAAAAAAGAAAAAAAGAAATTCATACTTTTATTCAGCAAGGATGCATTAAAATGTGACAAAATCAAAAGTGACAAAAATAAAAGCGACTTTTACATTGTTACTAAAAACAAGTATTTAAAAAAATGCTGTTCTTTTGAACTTTCTACTCTTCAAACAATCTTGCAATCTGAAATGTTTCTTGAGCAGCAAATCAGCATATTAGAATGATTTCTGAAGGATCATGTGATACTGAAGAACGGAGTAATGATGCTGAAAATTCAGCTTTGCGGTTTCCTGTGGTTGAGTTTGGTTTACCTGGTTTTTCACTGACTGATTAGGATCTGCACTTTTCCCTTCCCGATACCGATACCTGGACTCAGGGTATTGACCGATACAGAGTACTGATCCGATACCTGGGTGTGTATCTGTATATACAGTTGTATACACTACTAGCCCTGTATGAATTGCTAGAATTATTTTATGGTGTGCTTCAGACTTGTTCCTTAATAAAACATGAACAAATACATACAGTGAACTACTGAATTTACTACAGTTTTTTTATTATCTGACATGCATTTGACAGCAATATTACTTATTTTTCTTAAGCGAATAAGAACTTCAAATGCAGCCACAAATCTAACACCGCAAAATGAAAAGGGTAGTTTAGTTTTACAATACAACTGTATAAAAAAACTGTGCAACAAATAAATCTAGGAATATAAAAAAAAATATATATATCAGAAAATATCTTTACAACAAAACAAGTGAAAAATAAGCAACCATCTAGGCATAATTATTATTATTAGTAGAGACGTATTATTATTATTATATAGAAACACAGCTAAATCTACTGTACAACAGTAGCCTAATATAGTCTGTCCATTTCTTCACGTTAAACCGAACTTCTATTTTGACGGGTTGCCGAAGACCTTTGAGTGTCTGTGTTCATATGATAGTTTTCTCAAATGAAACGGTAAATGCTCATGAAGTGACGGTTTATGCGTCCGTGTCCTCATATAGTGACACGGCAGAGACTACAAAGACAGCGAGCGCCACGCGTGCGCCTGCGCATTCACATAGAGACGCAGAATTTGCAGGAGTAATATTTAAATACTGTTTTGCAGTTTAATATTCACAGACACTAGTATATATTCGGCTACAGTCTGGAGCCCTGCGCTTAGATAAACATGGAAGCGACTGAACGCAGCTGAGGGTACCGGATATACTCAGGAGTCGGTACTACAGAAATGCTAGTATCATCGCATTTTTTAATTTTCAGTACCGACTTGGTACCAAAGTACTGGTACTTGTGACATCCCTAGTCGCCATTTTACTGGCTGGTTGGTCCAGTCTGAAATACTGCTAAACAGTGGACGTACTGCTAACACGTTTTCATTTCTTCTTCGCTGCTCTAAACAGAGGTTGCTTTTGGCAACATGGTACAACTTCCTATGTTTGCAATGCATTCTGAGCAGCGAAGAACCACCGTGCAGCGAAGAAGAACCGTGCAGCGAGCGGTTAGGCAAAGCTCGCGGTCATAATAACAAGATCTTGTTTAAGAAAATGGTATCGGATCGGTACATGGGTTCAAGTACTCACTGACACCGATGCCAGAATTTGTTGTGGTATCGGTGATATTTCTGATACTAGTATCGAATCGGAACAACTCTAATCTGCACCTGCTCTCTATTTCATTGATTAGTTTGACTTGTGTTACTTAAACCCTGAGTTTGTTCAGTTAATTGTCTGTTCTTGTCAATATTATGCATGTTGTTCTATTCTACATGTTTTTGTATCTGAGCCACAGCTTGCTCTGGAGCCCGAGCCAACCACGTCTGACCAGGTGTGTGAGCCGGCAACATCGTCCTACATTGAGGGAAAACTAGTGGAATATGAGGGGATGGTATGGAGCCCTGTCCCTTCAGCTAAGGTGGATGTAGATGCACTAAACTACAGTCCCTGATTGATTTGGAAAATGATTGCACCCTGGCTGTTTCCTCACCCAGCACTGAGCCTGATTCGTCACTCAGCACCGAGTTATTGATGTCTGTGTTCCCACGCCACCGCCCACTCCCACCTCCTCCAAGACAGCCAAGAGAGCTGTTCCTAAAATGTCTGCCTGTTCCACGTCAACCAAGTGGGTCGTTCCTGAGATGTCTATCTGTCCTGTATCAGCCAAGCAAACTGTTCCTGAGAAGTTTGTCTGTTTTGTGTTGGCCAAAGAGACCATTTCAAGTATGTCTGTTCTTGTCTCCTGCTTAATGCTTTATGAATTTGCCTAATTGTTGGCCAGTTCAGCCCTGGACTGTCAACCCGTTTGCTCTATCCAAAACCTCTATGACGTCACTCCACCTCGGCCTGTCGACCTACTGGCTCCACGGCTCCATCTGGGACGATCGTCCCTACAGCTTCACCGGGCTTCCTTGTCGCTCTGCTTGCACCATGGACTTACAGGCCTCAGTCTGCAACTCGTCCCTCCACCCCTTTGGCATTGTTGGGCTCCGCCTTCCCTAAGGCTTCACCTCGGGGGACACGGCTCCAGCTCAGTCCTTTGGCACCCTGGCTTCACCTCGGCTGCTTGTCTCCGCAGCTCCTCCTTGATCTCGAGGACCTTCTGTGTCACCCGGTCTCATTGGCTCTTTGGCTCCCCATGGGTCTCTACCTCCATCAGCTTTGTCTCGGTTGATAGTTCATCTGGTTCCGTCTACCAAGTCGACACCATGGCTTCTCCCTCCCTCATGGGCTTTCATCCTGGGGTTCCTGCTGGGGATTCCACCCTGGCTCCTCCCACCAACATCTATGCACTAAGCTCTAACACTTTCAGGCCCTCTCTGGATTCTCCCATTGATTGCCCCTCCCTGGCCCCTGTTTTTGTCCCTTGTTCCTGCCCTGTGCCCACCTTTTAAGCCCCCGCCCCACCCCCTCCATTGTTGGACTTTATGAATAATAATATGGCGCAAAGATGAGCCTTCTTGATGGGGGATATGTTACAGGTATTTGGGGTTTAATGTCTGTTTTGGGTGGGTTTTGCACTTGTTTTAGTTCAGTTTCCTGTGGTTGAGTTTTGTTTTCTTGATCTGCACCTGTTCTCTATTTCATTGATTCGTAGAGATTTTTCAGTTCATTGTACATTCTTGTCAATATTTTGTTGTTTGTTCTGTTCTACATGTTTTTGTAGCCAGTATTCTGAAGTGTTATTTTGAGTTAATTTTCATTAAACATTCACCGCGATTAAATCCATCCTTTTATTTTGTGTTTGCAACCAGTGCTGACAGCTTTTAAAAGATATTAAATTGGAAAACATTTATTTAAAACTGTTTTTACTGTACTTTGATAAAAAGTGGTTTAAATGTGGTCATTATAATTAGGTTTATCATATATTGTGCATTGCTTGTATATTGTATAATTAGTGCAAGCTATTACCACCTACAGAAAGCAGATGGTAAACAATATGTCATTGAAAAATGTAGGGATGCACCTTTTTTTATTATTTTTTTTTATCAATTTACAACCATCGGCATATCGGCTATAGCATGGAAAAGGCCGATATAACAAACCAATGGTTTATTAATGAACTGCGTGAAGGCACTGAGCTGTAGCCTATGTCTGCTGCATAATCCGAGATTATAATGTAATATTCCTGCTGCACTGCTGTCTGTGTTTTAATGTTAATCAAACAACAAAAGACCAAAAAAATATATTTTCTTACTACTCTTGATTAAATTAACTTTTGTAACTTTCATGAGGATTCTACTCATAAAAACGGAATTTACTCTGGAATATATACTAGTGTCTGTGAATATTAAGCCGCAAAAAGTTTAAATATGAATCCTACATGTTTCTGGATCCAGTCTGTGGGAATCGCAGGTTCATTTACCTCACACGCACTGAAACTCGCAGTGTTTTTCAGCCTCCGCTGCCTCAATATGAGGACATGACTGCATCTCCAGACACTTCATGAGCATTTTATTGTCATATCTTAAACACACACACAGGAACTCGAAGGTCTTCACGGCAACCCGTCAAAATAAAAGTTTAGTTTAACAAAGTAATTGTGACAGGATTAATGTTGTAGCCTACAGTAGAATTTAGCTACGTCTCAATGTAATAATAATATATGCATTTAATTTATACAGTGAATAATATGCAGTGTTATTTAATATTAAACTACTTAAAAAACACTGTTTATTTCATATGTATCTTGTTCTGTTGTATTTATGTTGGCCTGCTGAATGTTAAATGGATCCAGTCTATGTTCATTATAAATTATTTGATAATGCAGCAATAAACTAGCTAGTAGGCTATAAGTTAATGTATGTTTTTGTTTTATTTTTTTACTTTGCTGATTTAAAACATGATCAAAACACTATATTTTAAATGACAACATTTCAAATAAGAGGACCAGTGACAAATATCGGTATCAGAATCCACCAATAATTGTTTGTTAAAATCAGAATCGGCCCCAAAAAATCCTATCGGTGCATCCCTAGAAAAATGTGTACATTGTTTACATTTTCTAATGATCTTTGCAGCTCATATTCATCAAATGATGTAGAAGAGCATTATAAACGGCCGTATATCCAGATGTGCGGTGTAGTAATGTATGCTTTCTGCATTTTGAAGTGGTGATTCAGATGTGGAAATAAATAAATCCCCCCCTTAGTACCATTTGGTAGCTTTTATCAGTGATCTTTCACTGCAACGGAGTAGGATGAGTTTCATACATGATGCATTACCCAGTGGGTGACATCTACTGTAGGTGTCAGGTCGTTAAGCTCTATTGCACGCAGTTCACAGGTGAGAACTATGAGTAGCTGATGTTAACCGATAGCAAAACTCAAATAAGCAAGTTTTTCTATAGAAATTCAAATGCAGTCAAAAAAAAAAAAATCACAGTAAATTGATCCATTACACATGCATGCTATATGACAAGTGTTTCAATTAAAATTAAGCCTAGAACTCAAATGTGATATTCCAGTTTTGTTAAATTAAATCAAGACTGGATTAATTTGAGTTTAATTGAAATGTAGCCCGTGTTACTCAGTTTCCTGATTAAATAACCAACAAGTTTTATCAGTTCAGCCATCTGAGCATGTCAGAAACTGTTTTTCTTTATTTTCTTTTTTCCCTTAATTGCAAATTATTTTACATGCAGATCAGGCGTACACACTTCAGTCCACTGGAATTGTAATTAATCAAATGGCAGCGCAGACAAAAGTGTTAACTGACAGGAAGACAGGTGGGAAAATGAACTGAAAATTCTAACTAACAAAGGCCTTGAAAGATGAACAGTCGGATTCACCGAGGACAGATAGATGGAGGAAGCGGGCATCAGACAGATGGACGTAGAAGAAGTGATCTGATTGTTAAAGTCAAAAGAGAGAACTGAAGGCTACTTACAGAGCAGGATGAGGATGCAGAGCAGGATGGCCACCAGCGCTCCCGTGCTGAGCCCCGCAGAGCTGGTCAGAGCCTCTGCATTGCACATCTCCATGTTGCCATTCCGGTCGCACGTGCACACCCTAATTGTGAGCGTGCCCGTGCTGCTCTGCACGGGAAAGGATCCATCTGAGATCACCACAGCCAGTAGAAGGGGGCTCTTGAGCATTCGGGCAAATCCAGCACGTTGTGTAAAGATTCCAGCTGTGTTATCTGTGGAGAGTTGAGCGCTTAGTTTATTAACCAGTTAGAGTAATATGATGATTATGTAATGATGTATGATTGGTGAAACCTTCATGCATTTACAGGTGCTGGTCATATAATTAGAATATCATCAAAATGTTGATTTATTTCACTAATTCCATTCAAAAAGTGAAACTTATATATTATATTCATTCATTACATACAGACTGATACATTTCAAATGTTTATTTCTTTTAATTTTGATGATTATAACTGACAACTAAGGAAAATCCCAAATTCAGTATCTCAATACTGAAGGTTGAATATTGAAGACACCTGGTGCCACACTCTAATCAGCTGATGAACTCAAAACACCTGCAAAGGCCTTTAAATGGTCTCTCCGTCTAGTTCTGTAGGCTACACAATCATGGGGAAGACTGCTGATCTGACAGTTGTCCAAAAGACGACCATTGACACCTTGCACAAGGAGGGCAAGACACAATAGGCCATTGCAAAAGAGGCTGGCTGTTCACAGAGCTCTGTGTCCGAGCACATTAATAGAGAGGCAAAGGGAAGGAAAAGATGTGGTAGAAAAAAAGTGTACAAGCAATAGGGATAACCACACCCTGGAGAGGATTCAAAAATGTGGGGGAGATTCACAAAGAGTGGACTGCAGCTGGAGTCAGTGCTTCAAGAACCACTACGCACAGACGTATGCAAGACATGGGTTTCAGCTGTCGCATTCCAACAGACAGCGTCAGAAGCGTCTCGCCTGGGCTAAAGACAAAAAGGACTGGACTGCTGCTGAGTGCTCCAAAGTTATGTTCTCTGATGAAAGTAAATCAGGATCCCAGAGTCTGGAGGAAGAGAGGAGAGGCACACAATCCACATTGCTTGAGGTCCAGTGTAAAGTTTCCACAGTCAGTGATGGTTTGGGGTGCCATGTCATCTGCTGGTGTTGGTCCACTGTGTTTTCTGAGGTCCAAACACAGCCGTATACCAGGACGTTTTAGAGTACTTCATGCTTCCTGCTGCTGGCCAACTTTATGGAGATGTAGATTTCATTTTCCAGCAGGACTTGGCACCCGCACACAGTGCCAAAGCAACCAGTACCTGGTTTAAGGACCATGGTATCCCTGTTCTTATTTGGCCAGCAAACTCGCCTGACCTTAACCCCATAGAAAATCTATGGGCTGTTGTGAAGAGGAAGATGCGATATGCCAGACCCAACAATGCAGAAGAGCTGAAGGCCACTATCAGAGCAACCTGGTCTTAAGTAATATTCTAATTTATCTGAGATACTGAATTTGGGATTTTCCTTAGTTGTCAGTTATAATCATAAAAATTAAAAGAAATAAACATTTGAAATATATCAGTCTGTGTGCAATGAATTAATATAATGTACAAGTTTCACTTTTTGAATGGAATTAGTGAAATAAATCAACTTTTTGATGATATTCTAATTATATGACCAGCACCTAGTTAAAGTGCCCCTATTATGCTTTTTCAGATATTACCTTTCATTTAGTGTGTAATATAGCTCTTTGTGAATGTAAAAGGTCTGCAAATGTTTAAAAACAAAGTGCACAACAAATTTAAGTTAGTCTCTCTCTCTCTCTCTCTCTCTCTCTCTCTGTCTCTCTCTCCAAAAAATAAAAAGAATCGATTCTGAACTGTCAAACAAGTCATCAGTAAGCTGCATACGTAACTATGTAACACATTTGCATAATGCCCACATATGATATACTTTGACCCGCCCTCAAACACTGTTGAGAAGATGCCATTTTCTGCTCTGCAAAAGCAAATTCTCTTTGTAAACACTTCCAAAGGATGAGGATGTGAAGAGTCTGTGGTTAAAATTACCACAGCAATACAACAGCATTATAACCTTTTGAAGATTGCTTCACATCTCTTCAAATTTCTGTCTAAATGGGATTTACAAAATGCTTATCCATTAAAGATGGGTGAGTCTTACTGAAATACTTCTGCTAATCAGCTGTGTGCCACTATTACGTACAATTGTTTCCATGAATGCATTAATAATCATACTACTTTGAGTAAAGATAAAGGATGGAGCAAGGTTTGTTTTGCAAAATTTAAGTAGCATATCACTCTTTGAGATGACTCAGTCGTCTTGCAATGGAGGTTCGGGTTGAATAACTAGTCATACCAATGTTTCATCATTGG
The DNA here is from genome assembly GCA_018749465.1 of Paracanthobrama guichenoti. Taxonomy (NCBI): domain Eukaryota; kingdom Metazoa; phylum Chordata; class Actinopteri; order Cypriniformes; family Gobionidae; genus Paracanthobrama; species Paracanthobrama guichenoti. The sequence continues at coordinate 24,779,870 of CM031944.1, read as the reverse complement.
ACTCGCGCTTGGATTGATATTGTAAAAATCAACACCATCGTTACTGTCTTTATAGTGTGTATAAATCTCTGAGCTTTAGGAAGCCTCCAGACGGAACTGAAGTTCAGTTATTGTAATTGGTGTTTTTTTTTTTTCCGCCGTTGTAAGTGGTACAACTTGTCAAGTCTTAAGACAAGTCTTTTGAGAAACTTTGAAAAATGTGGTGAAAATGTATATTATGAGAAAATTAGTGCTTTTTGACCTTTGATCCATGTAAACCTGTTGTAGGAGACCTCCAAAAAAAATTAGGAACCTTTAAAATAGCATAATAGAGGCATTTTAAAAAACGAGGCAACTGCTCTCTCTGCAGATCACAACAGGCCTAGACTGACCTGAAGTTATGTCTACTGCAAAACAAGCTGGCTCAGTTTAAACAGCTAGATGTGAAGAGGCCATGTGTCCTAAAGATTTCGCCTGTTTGATTGGTCTGTGTTGTCATGAAGAGAGACAGTGAGCTAGTTAGAGGGCCAGACAATGTGAGAGGGCACCCACCTCCATTATCTCGGACTGTGAAGTTTGCTCGCACTTTGCTCTCTGGTGCTAAGGAGAACATGAAGCGATTTCCACCGACTGGGTCATCTGGATCCACTGCACTTATTGTCTGGATTTTCTGTAGTAAAGAAGCAAATGATGACAATCTCATATTTACCAAAATGCATAGGGCATACGTTACAAATGGTATCACTCTTCATTTCAATTAATTAATTTTTGCTCACACTCAAATTATGATATGCATAGAGTACACAAAAACTTTTTCAAATACATCAAACTAATATATATATATATATAATGTTATGTGCCCAGTTATTGTTGGGCCTGTGTTTTCTGTGTGGTTTTGTTTGCAGGTGTGCTGTTTAGTGGGGGGTGTGGTTTTCCACCTGAGGCTCGTTCTCTGGGCTATAAGATCTGCAGCGCTATGATTGCAAAGGGGGGCTACGATGTGACTGCACTTGACTGAGCGGCTGATATTCTGTTGTTGTTTTGTTTGTTATATTCATTTGTTTGCATCCATTCAGATCTCGAGCTTACAGTCTGTCTCCATGCATGCTCTCACTACTGACTTTCACTAAAACTGATTACTGATTGTTTGAATACATTTGTTGATTATGTTATTTCTTTCACTACTTGCTGGTCCATGCCGCCTCTCGTTCATGTTACAATTGTGAGCCGGTTGTAACATATGCCCGTCTTAGCAGCGCCACAGTTTGATAAACATTTTAAGATTCAGGTGGATACGAGCCAGTATGGGACAGGTGGTGCAAGCTGGGGTGGATGGGGTTGATCACCCAGTTAGCTATTTTGTTATTAAAGGAACATGGCGGCTTTTTGCGACTTTAGCTTATTCACCGTATCCTAGAGTTAGATAAGTCCATACATACAATTCTCATCTCTGTGCACGCCATAACTCTGTCTAAAGGAGCTTTGCTGCCGTACCATGGGTGCAGCTGGCGCAATGATATTACGCAGTGCCTGAAAATAGTCCCCAGCACGCTCTCTGTGCAAACAGGTTGTCACGTTGGTTATGTTGATGGAAGTTATCCTATTTTCAGGCGCTGCGTAATATCATTGCGCCTGCTGCACCCATGGTACGGCAGCAAAGTTCCTTGATTATTGCGCAGGAATGAGAGTATAGTTCCTAGCCTAGTTCTGGTCTAGAAAATCGCAACTTTTCATTTTCCGTCGGTCTTAGTACACGATGTAACTATACACATCACAAACATGTGTGAAAATGTTGCCGTTATTTTCTCACTTACTGAGCAGTAGGCTAGATGGAACCGTTTACCTCCAGTCTTTGTGCTAAGCTAGGCTAGCGGTGGGTGCGCCAGACAGAGTTATGGCACGCACGGAGATGAGAATGGTATGTATGGACTTATCTAACTCTGGGGGATACAATGATTAAGCTAAAGTCCCAAAAAGTCGCTGTGTTCCTTTAAACTGTATTAAACCCATGTCAAAGTCCTTCATGAGTTAGCTACTCATTTTGATCGTTGGTGCACTACTTCTAATGTGGATACATTTGAGGGCCTGCGAGAGTTGATTCTCACTGAGCAGCTTAAGTATATCATTCCTGAGAATATTGCTACCTATATTAATGAGAACAAGCTTAAGACTGCTGGGCAGGCTGCAGTGTTAGCCGATGATTTTGTCTTAATGCATAGAAGTGTCTGTGATTATCGAATGAACAGGGGTAGGAATTACAGTGAAAATGAATCCAGGCCAAATTTTCAGAAATCTGATTTTTCGTCACATATAGAGAAATTGCCTAAGGGACCCCCAAAAGCTATTCTTGACTCCATGTGCTTCTCGAAAAATCTTGGATGATATGTTACAACCGGCTCACAATTGTAACATGAATGAGAAGCAACATGGACCAGCAAGTAGTGAAAGAAATAGTTTATTTAATGAAATAACATAATAAACAAATGTATTCAAACAATCAGTAATCAGTTTTAGTGAAAGTCAGTAGTGAGAGCATGCATAGAGACAGACTGTAAGCTCGAGATCTGAATGGATGCAAACTAATTAAAACAATATTATTCTGTTAGTTTTATTGTAGTCTGCCTTTAGTTAACATTAGCAATGTAACTTTTGCTTCGTATAATCATCCATTTAGGCCTCCTGCTAATTATCTTCACATTATGTACATTGTGTAAGTTATACTTAATAACATTTAATTGCATGAGCTTGACAGCACATATTCTTGAAAGTCTGCTATACCCTATTACTTAAAAAGCATTCATTTTTATTTAAGTTACAGAGCTGGAAAGGACTGCATAACAGGAATGACCTATTCACAATGTCATCTTTCAGACCTTACAAGTGTTAACATGTAAACACTATAAGCATGTTTACAGCGAGGAAAGATGTTGGCTCAGTGATAGAGGCTCATGGTTATCTTTAGTTGTCACCAAGGGCAATTTTAGTTTAAATGCATCTCTCAAGGGTGCACTGGCAACACGCTGTGACAAAAATGTAATCATCCATTGTGTGCTTCATGATTTTTTTTCTCTACCAGGCTTACGCACTGGCCAGATTTCTTGCTTGCGTGTTGCTGGCTGGCTTCCCTTTCCTCTGGGCTTTACTTCAGTCTGTTCGAATATAACTGCTGAACAGAACCAAAATCCTAGCCTTATCTCACACTGCCGTCACTGAAATATAGCTAATAAACACAATGCTAATTAATAATTGTTTAGTTTCATCATGCAAGTAACAGAATTGCAACACTCTCTTTTACATAAACCCTCTTTACCTAAATGTAATTAAATGCACAATTATTATTATAACATTTTCAAGTAAATGGAGAAAGATGTTTTGATATTTTTACTGAAAAAAAAAAAAAAAAAAAAAAAAAAACTGCTAATACTATATGCATGTATATTCATAGTCTTGGATATTTTTGTACCCAATAACTAAACCATGGCAAACACCAGGTTGAACAATTCTGCCAGGCGCTGAGGTGGGCGGGTCAGTGAGGTGGGTGATGACGGACAACGAGGGATACAAGAAGAGTCAGGAAATGGAGAAGAGGTGGACAGTTATTATGAAGTGCCTGTGATATGTGACAGCCCCTGTCATCCACCATGACACATAATCTCATCAAGCCTGACAGAAAAAGGCTCTGCCGTCTAATCCATGAAGGAGAAATACTCATCACTGATCTCTATCTCGCTCTGGAGGTGTGAGTTCTGTAGAGGTCACACACTGTTTAACAGACGCCCCTGCTTTAAATCGACACATCCATCCACCGGCCGAACAGGAGAAGTGGACTTATTCCTCCTTATCTTACATCGGAATTGACAATGTGGCAGATAAAATGGGAAACGTATACTAAAATGCTCTTTACCTGACCGACATTGGCGTTTTCACAGACGAAGGTCTCGTAGAAGGATGCCAGCACTGGGGGGTTATCATTGACATCCAGTACGCGGATGTACACAGGCACTCGGCTGGTCTGCTCTGGGTTGTCTAATTGTCCTTAAAAAGATGTGGCAGATGATGGTTGACTACTGATAGAAGCTCACATTATTGGAGCCACAGGAGGAAACTGGATTTCTAATTTAAAAAAGTAAACTAATATATTTAGTCAATATAAGCTGTCATGGTAAATGAAAATGCGGAAATCTTATTGGAGAAATTTAATGCTGGATGACTTGAGCTTAGCAACCTAAATTCATTCCAAATGAACTGCGGCTGTGAGCCGTGTGGAGTTACTTACTAAACTCGGTTGCGATCACTGAAATATTGTGCCAAGCGAATTCCTCTCTGTCCAGAGGCTTCTGCAGGAATATAGATCCATTCCCAGCATAGACACCAAAAACCCAGTCCACATCTGTGTGTCGATCAATGGAATACCTGCAATACAAACCATTCAGCTCAACTGTCAACAGTTCCAATGTGTTTGCAACAGTGTTCTTTTTTTTTTTTTTTTTTTTTTTTTGTAGAATAGTGTATTAAACTATGATGTGACCTGTGACTCAATTATGCTCAAAGAAAATGGAGTGTGAAAAAATGTTCTGTTCTGTTCTGTTTTGTCAGTGTTGTCATAATCATGGATATGTAGGACAGCTTTTCCTGTAGTGAGCTCTTTTTGTTATTAGCTTGTAAAGTAAACTACTTTTTCAATAGTGCTAGTTTAACTACTTTTAATTCTAATTAGCAATTAGCAAAACAGCTTCCCCAACACTGGTTTGCAAAACCGTTAAGATAGCTGAACCTTTAGAGCTGGAGACACATGAGGACGCTTGATGCACACCACTGCTATAACTGCATAAAATCCCAGTGCCCTTAGCCCACACATGTCCAGTTCCCATTTGTTCTATTTTACCAGAAGATCACAATATTGCTCTTTCAAATGCAATCAATCAGTGGGATTGTTCAATTTCCTAATTAGCCTCCTGATGTTCAGAGCGACAGTGTTGCTCATGCTTCTGATGTCCCTGATAATTACCAGCCCTGAAGTCCTGTTCTCTGCTGCAGAGGGCTTTTTAATTGCGCTTCCATTCTGCGTTCTTATTTACTGTGGTCTCCGGAGGGAGAAACATCCATTTATTGTCCTCCTGAGCCTTCCGCATCAGCTTTATCATTAGGGCGCTTTGGACAGTGATAATATCCTCATTTATTCTCATAATTGTAGTTTATTACAATTATCTCATAAAGATGCTGCGATTGAAGGACCTCTTGAATTAAATGTGAATTTAATAAACATGCTTTGAGGAAGCAGTGCATCTAAGCTCATATTGCCACAGCTTCAGAGAGATTAATCAGGGTTTTGCAGATATCAAAAGGTCACCGGAAGAAACGGGCAGATGTTTAAGAGGCTTGCATGCTATTGTCAAGCTATTATGTGTTGGGCAATGTGCATTTAAAGAGATTTACGGTGATTTTGTAAATATAGATGATAAATCACAATGTGATGATATTAATGCAAAGCCCTTACTTGACCGGAGTGCGGCGTGTGTCAGGATCCATGGCACTGACCGCTCCTATCACTGTGCCCACAGCCGCATCCTCTTTCACTTCCAAAATATAGCTGATTTTCTCAAATTGAGGGGGCTCATCCACATCCTCAATGCTGACCCTGACAGACGCCATGTCCTTAGCATCCAAGCTCAGAAAGCGTGGGTCTGGATGTGTGTTTTGGACCTTGATCTGAAGGATGTATGATTTCTTCTTCTCGTAGTCCAGAGGCTGCAACCGAAACACATTCACAGGAATAAACAACCCACTCCGAGAAAAAAAACATTCAGCCCCCCTCCTCCCATTTTATTCATATATCAAGTGTAACTATTTTAATAATAATTTAAAAAAAAACAAGCTTCTCAAACTGAAAATTCTACTTTCAAACTCAAAGCACGAAAGAAAGATTCTCTGTACCTTCTTAACACTAAGTATGCCTTCTTGGGTGTTCCTGTCAGTGCTGATGTCAAACACATCCAGACCGTCTCCGCCAACAACGGTGTAGTCCATCTCTGCATTTCTGCCGACGTCGGCATCCACAGCCTCAATCCTGCCAACTGATGATCCTACCTTGGTGAGCTCTGGAACACTGAACTGATATATACCTGCAGAACATAATGTTAACGTCAGGGTTTGTGCTTGAAACTGCAAATTCTCTAGAGGGAGGATCTACACTATTATAGTGCAGCAGGAGATCATTTACTTTTACATTTACCTAAAAGAAGAGTATGGAGGAACAAATCTCATTTGACAATTTGCATTTCGTAAAATTCTACATATCTGATCCCTGCATCTAACACTGTAGCCAATTAAAGTGCTTTTTATAGCTTTTTCACCTACTCTTGGTGTTCTCTTTACTGTAATAAATGGCGAACGTGACCGATATTGTGCTGCCTGCAATAAATCTGCTTTGTGCTGATAGCCAGCATTCTTCTGATTAACATGACAGAAATTCCAAGCATTTTCTATTTGCATGCAGGCTAAAAGAATAGATTATATTAAGAGAAACACAAAAGAGTAAGTGAGCTGAGCCCACTCTGTCCATTTAATCAGGATTAACACACAGACCTCACGCAGTTGCTAAAGCTTCGCCACTAACCATTTTCATTCACACAATGATAAAAAATGTATCTGTCTTTGTTTTTTTATTTTATTTGTGTATTGTATTTGCTGTTTATTTCAACTGTAAGACTTATGCAAATGACAAGAATCATTGGAACAGATGTCTTGTGCAAATATCAGTTTGTTGATATTTATGAATTTACATACATATTTTCTATCTATTAAATGCATGCTTACTCTGTGTGAAATGAGGGGGGTTGTCGTTGACATCGGTAAGGCTAATGTTTACTGTGGTGCTGCCTGTTAAGCCCCCCTTCTGGCCGGCCATGTCCTTGGCTTCGATCACCACCTGGTAGTGCTCCCTCTTCTCTCTATCCATATCAGAAGGTCCCAAAGCTGTCCGGATTATACCTGAGGGAAAGATGACTTAATTCGTTAACATCCAATCCAGCCCAGTTCGTTACTCTAGGAGACGGACGACACCAGACTGCAGTTGCAGCTGAGTCTTTGTTGTGTTTAAACAGTGCAGAACTAATTGCATACATGCATTGAGACTGACATTTTGCCGCAGAGATTATTACAGGCGGCAGCTGCTGATTGAGAGATCGCTGCAGGTTCTGAAGAAACAAGATCTTGGATTATTAAAATCTGTGTTTTACAAGCTAAAACAATTTGGTCTCAAGCAATTTCAGAGCAAGATATTGTTGGACTTGCTTGGCAGTGTTGGACCAGTAAATTTTTGCAAGATTTTTCTTTTTTTTTTTTTTTTACAGCAAGAAATCTAATATAATACAAGACATAATGTATAAGTAGTAAACATTTGTAATTATAATTCAGCATTAATTAGGAATAAAAAGGCACAATTATATATATATATAAAACAACTTTTCCTCTAATGTCAGTTAGGAAATGCAAGCTACTGGATAATGTTAACCAATGAGATTAATGGGATAGCAAACTCACTTTCTGATATGTAAAACCCACTTTTCATGACCCAATTAATTTGTGTTGGATAAAATCAAGTCTCATCCTACGTTCTTTCTTATTGAACATCCTTTAAAGAAGTAGAATGGCTTGCAAACAGTGCTTCTCATTGACTTTGAACTTGAGTATGCCTGATGTCTCGGTTACACCCAAAAAAAGGCAAAAGACAAATCCAGTAATTCACGTAACGAAGAATCCAAGCCCTGCTGCTTCTTTGAATGGCACAAATGTTCCCAGATTAACCCCCACCTCTAATGAATATCCCTTTTTTCGGTCTTAGGATTTCATGTGCTCGTGGACATCATCGTTCGTGTCCCATCTGGGCTAAAGCATATCAGTGTTAAGCTGGACACTAATCTGCCATGGGAGCTTTTGTGTTTCTATTTCTCTTTTGTTTAAACAAAGACCTCTGCGGGAAATGTTCCAGGGCACACATTAGCAATGATTAAACTCGCTGGGCGAATTTGCTCGGCTAAATTGCTTGAACGACAGAGCTGCAGTGCAACACTTGCCCCATATCAAATTATACAGATACACATTCTATTTCACCATTTCTATCTATGATATAACAGTTCAACATGGACTGACCTGTATTTGGCTCTACTGAGAAGTATGGATGACCCTGGCTGATGCTGTAGGCTAGCTTTGCACTGAGGCCAAACATTTCATCATCTGCATCCTGGGCGGTAACTTGAGTGACATAGGTGCCTGAAAAACAAGAAATTAGTTCAAGAAAAAGTTCACCTATAAAATGGAAAAAACAGTCATTATGTACTTGCTCTCATAATGTTATGGCTTTCGTTCTTCAGTGGAAAGAATGTGTTTGTCACTCTTGTCTATGACTAAGGAATTTAATGTCTGAGTGATTCATTCCCGAATCGAATGTTTTGTTTCTCAAGTTCAACATACTGATTCAGTGATCCAGTTTCAGCAGTTAATAGTTCTCTAGGGGAAGATTACCAGTGAATAACAACTAAAATGACTACATTTGCATACTATTTCAAGCTTGAAAGCTCCAGTCACCATTTGCATGGAAATAAGTGACCTGCACATTCTTCAAAATACCTCCTTATGTGTTCAAAGAAGAAAGAAACTCGTACAGGTTTGGAACCAGATGTGGGAAAGTAAGTAATAAGACTCAATAATTCCTTAAAGTGATGATATATAATAAAATACGACAAGTTAAGCAATAGATATTAAGCAATAGATTTTGTAATATTTCTACAGTATTAATATAATTCATGTGTGCTCACAAGACTTTCAGTGCTGTTTTTGAAGCCGCCGAATCTTACCAATATGTGACCTCTCAGGTACGGACGCTGTATAAACCTCCTTGTCAAACTTTGGTTCATTGTCATTGATGTCATGTAGTTTCACAATAAACTCTGTCTCTGGCTCCATTGGGATGCCGTTCCTCTTGTTGACAGCCTGAGCTCGGAGCATGTAGGAAGGTTTCTCTTCTCTGTCCAGGCTCCTGGTAGCATGCAGATCTCCTGAGTTGGCATCTATCACAAAGATCGTCCCCGCACCTTCACCTGTGAGAACGTACATCACTGTGCCGTCTCCTTTATCCATATCTGAGTGAAGCTGTTGAGAGGAAGCAATTCAAGCATTTCATCAGCACCTCCACTCATTCTGCCGTTGATAGGGCTCATGAATATGTATTGCATTCGATATTCTGAATGTATTCAATATCCGTTGATTTTGAAGGAATAAAATAATGAAGAAATACTACAGGAGGAATGTAGTAATAGACAGGTACTCCATGGTAAATATGTGAAAATGAGTCCTTGTGGAATTGAATTCTGATGGCATATCGGATGAAAGTACAACACAATGAATGTGCAATCAAGGTGAATGCCTGTCTATTATAAACAGTGACGCTGCCGCATGGTATCTCTTGGTGCAACCACTTTTGTCAGATATATATGAGCTAAATCATACTTTTTTACTTCTCGCCTCTATTTGATGTGTGTATGAAGCAGTTTTAAATATGTGTTATTCACTATTGTTACACAAAATGATAAAATTGATTGATAGGAACATCACATTTTAGAGCTGAAGGTGTGATGTGATTAGCTTTGACAATGACTTCTGATAGAGGAGTGAGAGAATGATTTGACACTTCTTTCCACTTCAATAAGCTGCTTTGTTACTGTAAAATAGGGTAGTAAAATACAAAAGACCATTCAAACACAATGGCTCTTTTGCTCTACATGATTTTCCCTCTGAACATTATAGAAATGTCTGCTTCTACTCCACACTGACTGGCACATGATCCAGACACATAATGTCCATAACAACAATGAGAGCTTTGTGAATTATGCGCTTGCAACGTCCCACATGAATAATCCACTGGTTGGTGATCCTTTGTAAGGCTTTCGAGTCTCTGAACCAGTGGTTCTCAGACTTTTCAGGCCATGTACCACCTCTGATCAAATCAGAACATCCAAGTACCACCTAGTAAATTCACCTCTCTGCAGTGCAATGTGAAGGGCTGTGTAAAAAGACAGTTCTATATTTTGATTCATATCACTATTCCTGTGAAGACCATTATCAGTTTCTTGACTGGCCTCATGCAGAACAGCCTCTACAAACACACAGCACTACATGACATGTTATTGCACTTGCTAATATACATATTTTACAATCCAGTTCAAACTAATACATATTCAATATTGTATAGCATACACTACAGTTTAGAGGTTTGGGGTTTGTAAGATGCATTTATTTGATCAAAAATACAGTATAATACAATAGTGTATTTTTGAGTATTTTTACTCATTTTTATGCATTTTTTACTATTTAAATTAATGGAAAATAGAAAAAGAAACTGCATTTCTTTAAAATATAATTTTTTTGTAAAATTATACATGTCTTTACTGCCACTTTTGTTCAATCTGATGCGTTCTTGAGCAAAGGTATTAAATAAAAATCTTACTAACCTCAAACCTTTGACCGATATGTATACAGTATTTAGGGATGCAAAAAAATAAAAATAAATAATGTATGTAAATGTATATGTTAACTTGCCCTATTTTCACATTTAGACTAATAATTTTATAACACTGTTAAATGTAATCTTATTAATTATTTCAGTATTGTACATTATAATAGGGGTGTGACAAGATCTCGACGAGGTGAAAAGAAAATGTGAGGGTGAAGTTTTACAAGTCAACATTTACATTATGCCTCCACTGTCGTTTAGCTTTTTATAGAAATAAAAACAATTTAATTCCAGTGGATAACAGTCGCTTCAATTCCATCAGCTCATCCAACACGACAGGCCCGGTTCTACGGGGGTGCTAAGCACCCTCAAACGCAAGCAAAAGCACCCTCAGTGACACTGTAATAATATTGGCGAAACAGATTTGGCAGATTTGCAAATTTGTGTCCGAGCTCTGGAGAGTGTCAAATATTTTTACAGCGTGTTTTTGCAGCGGTGAGTGATGTAGCCAATCACAGATAGTTGTTGATCTCCCGAACGTGATCAGAGTTTTTAGGCTATTCAGTGCTGAGTTAATGCAGGCTCGTGGAACCTCTCATTATCAAACAAGTCAAGACACGATGCAAGTAAGAGATTTATTGTTGACAACTTCATTTTTATAAAGGAACTTTGTGAGATTGCGACGAACTGACAAAGCAACAGCATTTTAGTGATCGTAGCGATCTTGGCTCGCTTTCGAGGCTGCAGTCTATAACATTAATTCAATAAAACTATTGTTGCTAAGAGGACCGACGGCCAATTTCATGCTGCAAAGTTTCGGAATTAACATCTAAATATAAATGCCACTCTGCATGAGACAGAAATATCCTCCTGAGACACAGTATAGAGGTTTTGCCTCTGTAGAGGACATTATATTTTAGCGAATTTCTCTGACAACATACACAGTTTTAAGTCTGGATAAATTTGTTGCGCAACAGAAGCGTCAGACAAATGTCTTGTAAAATGCGCATTCAGCCCACTGATCTATATAGACCCCATTGCTCCCTATTCACAGAGTACGTGTGATCGCGAAATTGAAAGTGAAAGTAAACCGAGCACGCATTCAAACAATTTAAATAAGTTACTGCTGTTTGAAAGTGACTCTCTGAGGTATGCAAATATCTCCCAATATGAAAACTATCTTAGGCTGGACTGTGTAGTTAACCATATCTTAGCTCAGTATCATGCTTGAAGAAAAATTTCTTTATTTCTCTATTTGCACTTTTATTTTGCATATTGAGATAGTACTTTGATTATGGTTGCACTTATTGTTTGCACTTAATATCTATGATCAGTGTGTGAAAGGAGTTCAGTTAGGAGGTCAGAAGTTGTAGAAGCTCATAAATCATGTGCAGTTCTAAGGTCTGAAGAGACAATCATACAGGAAAGAAGCCAGTCAGTTGAGTGTGTGGCAAAACCTTTTACAGTGCTTGAGCATTTTTGTCTTTTACTTCATATGATAATGCATACACAGAAAGTAGAACTGACATGACATTCATTACAAGTTGATTAGTTAAAACATTTCAAAATGCATCTGCAGACTATTTTTCTAGTCATGTATTTCATCATTGAGGATTTCTAGAAATACTGTATAAAAATCTCATCTTATCTCATTCTCATGAACCCAATCTCGTGTCTCGTCTCATGAGCTGTGTCTCGTCACACCCCTATATAATACATACAATTGATTTTCGCTTTTAATGTTTTATATAGATAAAGTAGTACAGCGCTTTAATATGGGTTATTTATCAGTTTTCAGTCATAAAATAAAAAATTGCGATCCACTTATCAGTACTGTCAGATTTTTTAACACTAGTGTGATATTTAATATAAATTTGAAACACTGCCTCACTAATATGATGTGTCTTGAGCCCCCATATTCTGTTTGCAATTAAATTATTTTCAAAGGAACTTTTTAATGGATTAACAGGTTAAACTAACAACCTTATTTTATAGTATTATAAATTTTGTGGTGTATCGCCTACCACCTGAGCTGAGGGCCACAGTTTGAGATCTTCTGCTATAAGCAACAGTAGCAAGCTGTTATACTTTATTTTAATCTTTGATCCTATACAGCTCTGAGCTTCAGATGAAGTGTGAGGTACCAGGGAGGTCAGATTTCACCCAGCTCCTTATCTCAAATCCAGCAGGCTCTATGCTGGAGATCCCTACATATGACTTAGCCACAGTTTTTATCATTCTCTGCTTATTAACATCAGAAGACAGAATTAGAAGGAGTGATGAAACCGAATCTATCTCTGCAATCGACTCCATCAACATTACTCCAGCATTACTCAGACCACCTTTATTCCCTGAAATAGAAACATCATCTCGTACCTTGCCAATATATTGGTGTTCCGTTCCTGTGTATTCCTCTTGCAGAAAAAACTGCTTCCACATCCATCCTCTCTTTGAACGTCTGAGCAAGTCTTTGTCTTGCCGTCCTTCAATTTCTTTGGTTTTCCTTCGAACCGACCCTCTTGAAAGGGCAACTGCATTCACAGTTTGGTGTGCACATACCCACAGAAGAAGTACAATCCAAGTCCTCATCTTTTCCGCTCTTAGGGTGTCTTACAGGGGGATAATGATCCTATCTGCCAAAGTTACAGAGCTCTGCAGTGCAGGCGGCAGCCACCCTCATAGTCCTTCCTGCTGCCAGCGAGCCACACAGTACCTGTAATAAGAGAGAGAAAGAAATTGAAAAACAATCAGTTATTGGGCAAAGTCTCAGAGTGCTATCCTAGGGCTGCTGGGAATGCTTCCCTTCCTAATTAAAGGCAACTTCAGCTCCTGTATCATACGACAGCCATCCCCTTATTAAAGATATCTTTGAAACATTCTCCATAAGATACCAATTGCACTGAAAGTTTTGTGGCCGAGGCTCTGATATCTATATAATTGGTGTCCCACATTCATGAAGTATAAAACCAGAGGCCATTCAAAGTGCTGCAGCCATCATGATAAAAGGCAGAAAGGCTTTTTTTCCACACCTATCCATTAACCTCTGACTCTTAAAATACTGCAAAGCAGGCCAATGGGCAAGCTCTCACAAATCTGTAATCAATGAATCAATACGCATGCTCTCTAAATGCCCTGCTTTAAAGATCTAAACATCCACAGCGCTATTGAATTCAGTTTCTTCAAAAAAAAAGAAAAATAAATCCAACAACCAATGTGTGTTGGGTTTTATCAGCATGCATGGTCACAATAGCCTGCTGTCTCTGAACTGACCTGCTGGAATGACAGTCTGAGAGACAAAAGCTTCCTGCCACCACATAATAATCAGCAATCAGCACGTTTCCTGTTTCCACATCAATCTGTGGCTTTGTCTGCGACTGAACGCCTGCCCTCGCTCTCTCTCGCACTTTATCAAGCAGATTGCAAATGTGATTGCGCAAAGTGGTGAAGGGGAGACGTGGGCCTCTCAATGAATCGCATTTAAGTACCTCTGGTTTTTTGATTTACAATATTGCTTGCGACATTGGCGCACCTCTCTCCATCAGTGTAAAAATGCATCAGGTCAACATCGCCCTTCATCCGGGAAGAGCGACGGTTGAGGGCCAGCGATTCAGATGGAAATGCACAATTGCGATGCCGAATTGACTTTCGTAGTTCCATGCATGACTTAAATGGTGCGGCTATTCCCCTAATAGCGCTTTCCATTAGCTCCATTATGTTCTGCTTTATGAATTGGCTTAATTGAATTAGGTAACAATAGATAGCACAGGATATTGATTTACTGTCAAAGTCAATGAGCTAGAAATTTTCATGGGGGCTCCACATATGTATAAGTGTGTGTATTATACTATGTGTGCATTTCAGAACAAACATCAAAGCAAAATGGGAGATGTGGGCCCTGTGTTATGTCCAACAATTGTAGTTTATGGATGCTGCTCTTTAATGAATTTCAGCCACCCAAAACTCCTGGGCAAAGAGAGCGGGCTCCTGGAGCACATTAGTCAAACTCAGGCAGCCATTTTGCTCGGCTCTGTGACCTGGCAAATCCCTTGACACAGTCCTGCCGGGGGAACTCAGCTGGATCTAAAGCGGTTTTGTTACATGGTGTGTCAGAGTGAACAGACACAGTTTCCAGCACAAAATGTCTGCTCGTTCATTTACAAGTCCATCCTGCTGGGAGGGAGATGGATAGTGAAGGATGAAAATTCCCCTGCTGCCTTTAAATATAAGCACAAACCTAAGAGAACACAATGGGACACTATGGTTTCACATAATGTTTCACATAGCACTTCATTTTACAGGCTCACCATTGTACCATTTAATACATGCTGATCCACAACACTATATATTCTTTATATCAGACTCTTTACATCAGACTACTGTGAAAATCATGATTTAGTACCTTAAAAGAATAATACACACAAAAACGAAAAATCGGTCTGCATTTACTCAAATGTTGTTCCAAACCCCCAAAAAGAGACAAAAACAACATAAAAAAATCTCATTACTGAGAAAACTTAAAATAGAATAAAATACATTTGTATGACTCTAACTTCAACCTAACTAAAATAAAATAAAAATGATTGTAAATAATATTTAGTTTTCATGTTTGCTGCATGTCCTTAAACCTGCCATTGCCATAATGTAAAAGTGTTACTATAGGGTGATAGTACGCATGCATATTAACCTCAACCTGTATGAGATTCTTCTGTAAAAGCAAAAGCAAAATATTCATGTATTTAAATTTAATAATTTAAATATAGAACTTAGCTTAATTTGTTTGCATTAGAGCGACTTTCAATTTCCAGCATGCTCTGCATGGCATTGCATGGTGAGAGTAAATGTTGAAATTAAGACTTATTTAGAGGTATATAAATACTTATAATACATATTAAAGCCTTATTCTGCATGACCATATTCTACATCCCTTAATCCCACCCAATACCTTAACAACTACCTTAACTTGTAATTAAGAAATTAGGAGTTTATCAAGTCAAAAGTCATGGTAAATACTTAGTTAATTGTGAGAATTGGACCATAAACTATAAAGTGGGGCCAAAATGATAAAAGAAACAGCATTTTGGCAAACCTCAGAATTAAATTAAAGCTGCAGTGTGTAATTTTGATCTCACTAGCATCATTAAATCAAATAATAATAATAATGATTTTTTTCCAAACAACAACAAAAATGATCCCCAGCGATTGGTCACAACATAAATAGCTCTGCCCCAAACTCACATCATTGGTTGAGCCAATGTTGCTGTGTCAAACTGGTGTGAAAGCTCAAACAACCAGATGCTACCAGTTCAACTTGACACTTTTCTGAGAAATCAGCCCACACGACTCTGTTACACTAGCATGTTTACATTTTTCATGTTTCAATTAATGCAACGATAAAGTAATTAACTCTCCGGGTGCCTGCCATAAACTGCGCCACAGTTGTCTGCTATCCAAAACACAGACAAAACAAATTAACCTCAATGGCACCTCACTCACGTCTGCCTGAACGTTATCTGCTGTTATTTTCAGATCAGGCAATTTACTATGCAGTATGACCTTGAGACATCAGATGTCCTATTTTCTTTTTTTTTGGTTTTGTATTTATTTTTCTTTCAAAGACACAGTACCCTCAGAGGCCCTTCGGGAACACAAGCGAGGTGGGGGCTGACAGGTGAGGGAGGAAGAGGAAGACCGGCGACACCTGTGGAGGACGCGGGGAGTCAGTCAGGCGGCAGGAAGTGCCAGAGAGAAAGAGAGAGAGGCGGGGCCCCAAGCGTGGCCCTCGCTGAAAGCTCTGCCACACTGCAGACAGCCACAGCAGCCCTGATAAGTCCCACAGGGGCAATTAGGAGTGAGAGAAGGAGAATGTCAGCCACGGGCAGCGAGAAGGGAGGCGACAGGTAACAAGTCTTGCTGCAGGAACACAGACCAGCAGAGCAGAGAGAAACAGAGCTAGCTAATGCCACATACTGTCTCCGGGCTCTCTATTAAAATGAATAAGGCACCGGACCACCAGCCATTAACTAGAAAGACTAGACGCCACGTTTTTTAAATAGGTCATTCTTGTTTGCATAGCCAAGGTACATGATATAGCGTCTTATGATAGTGATAGCATAAATGTTTGATTTCTCTGAGCTGTGCGAATCTGTTATTTTGAATTTTTTTTTGCCTCTGCTAAGAAATTCTCATGTAGCTTCTGGCTACATAACATCTTAGTGAAAACACCAAGAGAAAACTCTCCAGCTAGTACTCATCTCGCTCGAACAAATGGTAGGAGACATGTGCCATGTTTGATTGCGGTTCTTTTCCTACCACTGAGCAACAGTGCATGAGAGGCAAAGTCGAGATCAGGTGAACACAAATTCAGTCAGGGTGGCACACTTAAACAGATTCGAGCTCCTCTTTGGTCCGTTCGGTGCACTTGCTTGCCAAGCAGCGTATCCGTGTCATTCCCCAGGGCATAGCGGGTAATCAATATATATTGATTTGTCTGTTTGGGGGGAAAAGGGCTGTCTAGACAGCTGGGTTTTCGAATGCTAAGGTATCACTTATCCTGCAACACTCTAGCTCGGCTGTAAGCGATGATTGATTTATTCATTTTAGACATACGTTTTTTCCCATATCTGACCTACCCTACATTTGCCAAGGCTATTTATACACATCAATTGAGGTTTAAATGCAATAACATGTTTACCTGATGGCAAAATGGCTAAGATGTGAAATAAATCAGTGATAGTACTGTGCTGTTTTTGCAGCTGATACAACCAAAAAGGACTAGAGTATCATATAACAGCACACAATCGATTGATATACTGTTTTTATGATCGATACTGATGGATTATTTTAATGTTAAGAACTAAGTATCCGATGACCGTTATTCCAAACTGAATTTGAAATATGGTATTTCTGCTATTTGATGCAAATTAACTAAACTACAACATGCATTTATTATAAAATATAATTCATATTTTTGTTAATTATAACAATAATATTAAATAAATTATTATCAGTTTTTATTTTTATTTGCAATAAGAATATGTAATGTTATAATGCAAATATAATGTATAGCATTTAGCTATAATAACAATTATTATTATTATTTGACATTACCTATTGTTGGGTGCTACTCTTTAGGGCCAAACATACCCAATGTTAAAGAACTCTCTAACTGATTAAGTTAAAACATATGAAAAATATGATCCGGTATCGTTCCAGTCTACACACACATAAAGCACATTGTAACATACTCCCGGCATGTGACTCGATTGCTGGAAGTGCTTAACCGACAGGGCTACCACACCACAGACTTAATCCTCAAGTCTTGACCCTACAAGACACAAGCGTCCCCCGACCCTCCACCATAATCTCCCTGGAAACATGTGCGCCTTAATCTGAACAGTAGGAGATAATGGATTCAAATGTTGGAGGTCTTTTTTTGCTCAATAGGATGGCCATGTGCACACCAACACAATTAGTGTCAGGGAGCGCTGCCCGTACCAGATGGGTCCTCTTAATTACGTAACGAGAGAGGCCATAATGTGATCTGGAAGCAATGTTGTGCCACTGACTTAGAATCTGTTTTTCCTGGTTGGCCATAAAGACGGTGAAAGCGTGTGTTTTTGCCGCACAAATTGCCTGGAGCAGACCGTACTGTGCAGTGAATTAAAGCAATTTATCCAAACCTGCTAAAATCAAAAGTGCCTCAAATCTCCATTTAGCCGCATACCATTCATTTGCTCACGAGAGCATCGCGTGATAGACTGCAGCATGTTCTTCCTTTGTCAATTCGTGCAGACTGTTCAAATAGATAGCACAAAACACCTGTTAACCTTTGTGTCAGTGTGGCCCTGGCGTTTACAGTGGAGCTGGAAAGGTTCCACTGTAATCCCATAACAGCATTGTTGGGTGTTTGTTTAGGGTTCCCCTCATGAGGCAGAGGAGAAGCCGTGGGAACAGCAGTTTTACGGCCTGTGTAAAGAGCTCCGCGGGAGCCTACGAGACAGCAGCCTCCCTTCAGCATTGTGATTCAGCCCTGGAATGCAGCTCCCATTGCAATGCAAATGTCTCTGCGTCTGGATGTTTTGTGCGTGCGCGTTTACATGCGTGCTTGTTTACTTGTCACTTCCACGACTGACAAATACGCAAATCACAAACACACTGCTAATGGAGTTTGCAGAGGCTGTCAAAGTCAAACAGACTCTTTCCCGTATCATAGTTGATATTTATTGTGTGTTGTACCCTGAAGGCCCTTTTACAACTTGACAATGCCATTAACTCATCCTCAGACTCACAGCATCTTGTAAGTGTGGCACCTTTACCTTGGTAAACACAAGAGACTTGTGTTCCAGACAGACTGCGACGTGGTTGTTTAACCCCCAGACTACGTTTCAATTTATGGCTGTGATTTACATGAAGGTATCTAAACGGAACCGTTCCTGACTAGGTCGTAATTCATTGTGTTATTTTATGCCTCTAACCATTGCTTTGAGGAAGAAGTCCTAAAGACAGGATTTTTACAATCAAGGTAACAATGCTTCCATTTCAAAAGGTCACACAAAGTCATCTTGATTGCAATCACAACATACATTGACATTTGATTCTGCATCTTTGTTGATATAGTTCAGGCCACACACGACAAGGAAAGAAAAAATATATATATCAACAGAAATGATCAATAATGACATTTATTGACATTAACAAGCGCAACAATACAATTGAAAATCCTAATGCTCTGTGACCACAAATAAATAAACCCAATGAGTGGCAAATGGAAAATAATTCACATTAAAAGCCACCGTATATGCCGAAGGCAAGCAGAGAGCAAAGGTTAAAGGCTGGTGATTAAAATGACTTCTTTTCTTTTTGACTTTCTTTCTTTGGACCAAGCTATGTAACGGTGGAAAAGCTGAACTCTGCCGGCCTCTGTAGAATTTTAATATCAGCAATCTATTGTTTAGTATCCATAGCACAAAAATCGTATCATATATTGATAAGCCTTATACGATAAAATTTGTATGCTATGGATGCTAAACAATAAATAAATAGTTTGTCTAGATAAGTAAAACAATAGATCAATTGTGAATACTATTGATATATTATAATGAATATGAAAAATGGATATACAAATCCGATTCCAAAAAAGTTGGGACACTGTACAAATTGTGAATAAAAGCACTGTGGATGATGTGGAAGTT
Organism: Paracanthobrama guichenoti; assembly: GCA_018749465.1. NCBI lineage: Eukaryota > Metazoa > Chordata > Actinopteri > Cypriniformes > Gobionidae > Paracanthobrama > Paracanthobrama guichenoti. The sequence goes on along the minus strand of CM031944.1, from coordinate 24,760,190 downwards.
TCAAATGTCAATATTTTATTCAGAATACAACATAGATGACATATCAAATGTTTAAACTGAGAAAACTTCATAATTTTAAGGGAAAAATAAGTTGATTTTAAATTTCATGGCATCAACACATCTCAAAAAAGTTGGGACAAGGCCATGTTTCCCACTGTGTGGCATCCCCTCTTCTTTTTATAACAGTCTGCAAACGTCTGGGGACTGAGGAGACAAGTTGCTCAAGTTTAGGAATAGGAATGTTGTCCCATTCTTGTCTAATACAGGCTTCTAGTTGCTCAACTGTCTTAGGTCTTCTTTGTGGCATCTTCCTCTTTATGATGCGCCAAATGTTTTCTATGGGTGAAAGATCTGGACTGCAGGCTGGCCATTTCAGTACCCGGATCCTTCTTCTACGCAGCCATGATGTTGTAATTGATGCAGTATGTGGTTGTGTTTTGTCATGTTGGAAAATGCAAGGTCTTCCCTGAAAGAGACGACGTCTGGATGGGAGCATATGTTGTTCTAGAACTTGGATATACCTTTCAGCATTGATGGTGCCTTTCCAGATGTGTAAGCTGCCCATGCCACACACACTCATGCAACCCCATACCATCAGAGATGCAGGCTTCTGAACTGAGCGCTGAGAACAACTTGGGTTGTCCTTGTCCTCTTTAGTCCGGATGGCATGGCGTCCCAGTTTTCCAAAAAGAACTTCAAATTTTGATTTGTCTGACCACAGAACAGTTTTCCACTTTGCCACAGTCCATTTTAAATGAGCCTTGGCCCAGAGAAAACGCCTGCGCCTCTGGATCATGTTTAGATATGGCTTCTTTTTTGACCTATAGAGTTTTAGCCGGCAACGGCGAATGGCACGGTGGATTGTGTTCACCGACAATGTTTTCTGGAAGTATTCCTGAGCCCATGTCGTGATTTCCATTACAGCAGCATTCCTGTATGTGATGCAGTGCCGTCTAAGGGCCGAAGATCACGGGCATCCAGTATGGTTTTCCGGCCTTGGCCCTTACGCATTGGTCCTTCCTTATATGCACATTTAACTTTTCCGGCCTCTTATTGCTACCCTTCCCAACTTTTTTGGAATGTGTAGCTCTCATGAAATCCAAAATGAGCCAATATTTGGCATGACATTTCAAAATGTCTCACTTTCAACATTTGATATGTTATCTATATTCTATTGTGAAAAAAATATGTTTATGAGATTTGTAAATTATTGCATTCCTTTTTTATTCACAATTTGTACAGTGTCCCAACTTTTTTGGAATTGGGTTTGTACATTTTGAGATTTGGTAATCTAAATGAAGAAATATGAGAAATTAATATGCACAATTAAATATCCAATATCAACCATTTAAAAAAAAACTGAAAAAGCCGATTCTTTTTTATGTTATGGACAATAAATGTCTGATATTAAAATTCTACAATAGTTTGTCTGAATGAAAAAAAAAAAAAAATTAAATTTAAAAGTTAATTCCTTAATATTGTGTTTTACAATGAATATGAAAAATGGACATACAATACATTTACAGATTTGTTAAAGATTAACAAGAGACGCACAATTAAATATCCAATCAAATGTTAACAATACATTTAACAATAACTGATAAGCTCATCATTTAAAAAAAAAAAAAAATTAAATTAAATACAAATAAGCTGAGATATTTGTGCATAGCATACCTACTTTTTACAATAAATAAATAAATAAAACAATTATTCTTTTCATAACAGACTGTACCTTATTTGCCATTAAATACTGTACATCAGCCATATAGTAATCTGTATGTGGATTGTATTTCCTGCACTTTGCTCTAGGGGCTTGTGCCCTTTCTGTAACCACATTCTGACTGTGTCGTCTTCCAGGTAATAACTATTTGCTTTTGGGCCATGCTGCTTGTATGACAGTTTGTTTTTCCAAGGGTAAATATATCAGTATCGCAGTTTCGGTGCGAGATGTCACTAGCAGAAAATATCCAGGCTAGATTGTCTGACCAATCTAGGTTTGAGACAACTGTGATTCCTCAACAGAATGGACATTTTCGGTGCTGGTGTAATTCATATCACACACGTCCAGGGCAGGTTTGAAAATTGGAGAGCTGTAATACATTCGGCCTCATTTTGGACTGACTCGCACGTAATAAGAGAAAGCAATCAATTGAAAGAACCATGACAACTGAGAGGAACATTAATGACATTAGGCCTATTATTGTGCCTGAAAGTGGACTACATGATTGGATGCTCCCTGCGCAGATAGCCAATTTTTGACAACTCAGCTCTGGTGAGTAATTAGGTCCTGCCACATATTGTGGACACAGTTTCAACTTCCAAAGGGAGGACGCTTCTCAGTTATGCAAATCTAGACTGTATTACAAGAGGCTACGCCGAAGGAGATACATCATTACACAGAGAGCGCTATAGAGTTCAATGTGCTGTATTTCAAACACCAGCCACCAGATGATTAGCCACATGCAAATTTCCAAGCACATGGGACATGTTCCCTCCTAGTGTAACATGGTGGACATCTGGAGACAGTTAGAGATGTCTTGTATGTGACTATAAAAACTGATGTATCGAACTCATGTTTCTCTGCGAACATGGGTGGAGAACTCTGCCTCAACATGTACCAGCCAGAGCAGATCACATCAGCAGAGACAGCCGATCGAGCTGAGCAAGTCACTGCGAACATGAATCAAAAGTCAAAAGGAGGATATCCAGACTGGCGAAAACAAATTTGAGCTGCATTTCTGTGCTAATAACAATGCTTTATCAAAGCATTCATCTTAATGTCACTGACTGAAGGACCCACAGGCACTGCAAACGTTTAATTCAAAAAGTGCCCTACCCTTCTAAATTAACCATACACACTCTCACAAATTTACCTAATTCACTAAGGTCACTGTGATTAAGAAGGGGAGAGAGTCAGAGGTCATATTCAGAGCAGTCATGTGCTGACTGAATAAATCATCTTACCATGGCAGGACTGCCAGCATGGTGTCTCAGCATTCCTATTTCACATTGCACTCGGCACAAAGAAAGCCAGCGATCCTTATTTATTCTAAAGCACCAGCCTGAATGGCAGAAATATTCATTGTGCATATCAAATTCCGTTTCAAGTTTGTTTTTCATCATCAATGCTATTTTCCCCCCAAAATTCCCTCTAACTCACACTCTCTGTGATCTGCCCTGTCATCTTACACGCTGACTGATGTGTGGAGTATCTATGGAAGATGTCCAGAGCTTTCATATACTAAGGCTATTTCCTATAGGGACATGTGGATGAAAGACAATAACACCCTGCTGGAAGATGTAAACTTATTATCATAATGGAGAAATGGAGATTGGAGAACATATTTTCCTTTGTGAGCCCATTTAAAGATTCACTTGAGACACAGTTTCATTCGTCCGCCCTCCCATCCGTACGAATTGGCAAACAACAAGAACAACAAGCAAGGAAACTGAAAACAGATAGCGGACGATGAATTGGTAAAGAAAATCAATCGCCTCGTATTGGACTAAAGCGAGTGTAGATAAACACTGTTCTATTGATTTTGGAAGTGTTCTACACATCAGAACAGCAAATTACCCATATCTGGGAAAAATAGGCTTAAACTCAAGTCATGCTTTTCTTGAGTACCTATAGTTATTATTTTTTTTTTTTTTTTTTTGCAGTTCAATTGTCTGAAAGTACTTATTTTTGGCAATATGTATGTGGTATTCCATTATTGAGGTAAAAGCATGATGGAGGTTCATAAATCACTCTTGGGTGAAATTAATCATGTGCAAGTGCTAATCAATGTTATCCTGCTTCATCTCCTGCTAGCAAACACAGCTTTTACTGGGCCATTGTCATGTCAGGTGACAGATAGCTCTGATCTAATTATCATACAGAGCCTACTGAAACATTTGCATACAAGCTTCCTCACAGTCTGAGAACTCAAAACTCTCAGACTATTAAGACTGTCAAAGTGTGAAACTTTTGATCAAAAAAATAAATTCTATTGTTTGTTAGAACATCAATATTTTATAATCTATTTGTCTAAATGTAACATGACAACTATGACAATTGCCATTAAAATGCTTACATTGTTACATTGTTTTAAATAAATAACAAACAAAAAAACCTCTCAGACAGTCTCTCAGATTGAATTAAAATGGCCCTGATAAAAGCAACAACTAATATGCACTTTATTCTCCAACCAACCAATTGTAATGTGGCTTGTTGTCAAAGAATTCCAGCATGTCAAAGGTCACATGGCCTTATTATCTCCATGTATAATTTGGCAAACTATATCTGAACCCAAACATAATTGCAAGCATTTTCTGACATGTTTCTCAATATAAAAACATTAAAATGATAAGATTGTATTTTAAAAAGCTGTTGCATGTTGTAGGCCACTACATTGCTTTCCATCAAAAAAATGAAACTTATCTTTGCATCTGAGCTATTAACAAACATCAACTTGAATAAACCCATCACCCATCGTTTGCTCATTATTTCTCAAATATAATCTTAACACTAGAATTATCAAAAATATCTCAGAGGTCTACTGTTTGTTACATACACAATATATGGCTTAAAATGGCTTAGAACACCTTAGGAGCAATCGTATCTACTGAAGACCACAGTTGATCAACTAGCCTGACTAAGATTACATTGTGTAAAATCCAGCAATTTACTGGATTAAAAACTGCATTGCCGCAAAGACTGGAAAGTACAAATATTAATTTTGTTTTGTAAAAAAACAGTTTTAGAAAGGTTTGCAGCTACTGTGGTTCTTCCTCAGAATAAAATCTGAGAAGTCCTGGAATTTATGAATAATTTACATAATATAGAACAACTTTAATTAATCCAGCCAGAAATCTACACAGGTGCCCGACATAAAAGGCCTCAAACAGAGCTACAGTCTGAACATGTTCCCACACCTTTTGATCACTGAATTTCCATGACTACTCCATTACTTTTCCAGTCATCTATGATTACTGGACAAGGAATCAATTTACATATATATATATATATATATATATATATATATATATATATATATATATATATATATATATATATATATGAAATAGATATCAAGATCTTGCACATGATTTTATCGGATCTGGTAATCACAATTTTAAAATGTAATATTAAAGTTAACTCAGTTTTAACTGATGGTTCATCAATATGGTTTATCATATAACTTATGTGCTGATAAAAAATATATAAACATTGCACATACTTTTGCACAAAAATACAATTATTGTTTGGTGTTATCACTTCTGAAATAAAGGACTTGAAATGAAAATAACTAAGGACATTACTCCCTGCCACTCCACACAAGAGATGGTTACACTACAACTCACTGAAAGTGAAAAATTAAGTTTAATAGCTAAATTGTAAGTAAAACCATCACATCACAACATGCGTTCATTGCACCTTTTGCCACTTTGAATTTAATCAGAAAACAAGCTGAAACCATAAAAACATTATGAAAAAGTTAAACAGACGGATGGAAACAACGATGGCAACATTTTTTTTTTTTTTTTACAGTAGCCCAGGTTGCAGCTCATAGAAAACTACAGTAGCCCGAACTTTACTCAAGAAATCACATTAACATTCTGCATTAGAATATTAAGTTAAACAAGAGTAAACAACATTATCGCGTGCAATATAGGCCTATTATGACGAGGCGTATAAAACTCACGCGCTCTGAAAAACAGGAAACTGACTAAATAATATATACACATTAAACGTAAATATAATACGGTACAAATGTTTATTTTTTTATTTTTTTATTTTTTTATGATACATAACACTTACATATGTAGCTTAATGGTTTGCAAAAAAAAAAAAAGTATCCCGGCCAATTTTGACAGCCATCATCCACGCGCATCCGCGAAAGTCAGTCTACGACATAAGCAAAGGTCTAACTGCTGGGGTCAAACAGCGAGTGTAAATTCAATGCAGAGCCGCTAAATTAAACGCAAAAATAAGATAAGTGCAGTTAATTTCCTCCACTCACCTCAGTGCTGAGGAGTCGAGAGTAGTCCTGGATTTGATGTGTATCCTCTGAGCGCTGTGAAGACTCTACTGTGTGGACTCAGGGCTGCCTGTGTCTCTCTCTCCCCTCCCCTGTGCGGAGCATCACCGCTCGCTCGCTCTCTCTCTCTCTCTCTCTCTCTCTCTCTCTCTCTCTCTCTCTCTCTCTCTCTCTCTCTCTCTCTCTCTCTCTCTCTCTCTCTCTCTCTCTCTCTCTCTCTCTCTCTCTCTCTCTCTCTCTCTCTCTCTCTCTCTCTCTCTCTCTCTCTCTCTCTCTCTCTCTCTCTCTCTCTCTCTCTCTCTCTCTCTCTCTCTCAAATCTCGTGCGGTCTAAGCGACAGAGCCGCTGATTGGCTGTCACTCTTGCGCGGTGACTGAGAGGGATCATGAACATTAAGGGATGCGAAACTAGTTTGAAAATTAAGCCTGCGTTATTTGATATCGTCGCGTCTGTTCGGAGATTTGGGTCACTACTATTAACTCTACTTTTATTCAGTTTATCATGCATCTATTTTTGGCCGTAGAGGAAAAAGGCTAAATCTGTCATTTACTCACCATATTCATGTTATTATAAACCTGCATGCCTTTCTTTTCCGAGGAGCTCAAAAAGAGATTTTAGGTAGAATATTAGGGACTGACAGCCTTAGTCATCATTCACTTTCATCTTTTTTTTTTTTCTTCTATAGGCTAGGCCTACATTGAAAGCGAATAGTGACTGAGGCTGTCATTCTTCTTTTGTGTTCCACTGAACAAAGACAGTATGGGCTTGGTACAACATGAGGCTGAGTACAGGACAAGATTTATTTTGTGAGTGAACTATCCCTTCAGAAGTCTCCAGAATCTTACACCTGTTATGCGAGATGGAGGACACGTTTTTAGTTCATTTGTTAAAGACCCTGACTTGGTGTCATAAATCTATTGACCCCCATGCTATGAAGTTGTTGTGGGTATGAAGCCCCCCCCAAAGACCCCAATCTGTCTTCTTTTGCACTAAGACGCGTTAGCACTTTTCTGACTAGTGATAAAAGAATTACTGATGTATGATCTCTGGTTATAGAAGCAGCTGTACAGTTAGTCTCCACAATAAAGGAAATGCGTCAGACTGCCTATATCAGAAGGATTCTTTTATTTACATCTATGTTTGTTTTGTGTTTTTTTTTTTTTTTAACTATTATATTAGAGCTCTAAATAAAAGTTTGTGAATCTCTACTGAATATTAAATGATAGTCCAGGGGGGAAACTTAGAGCTTGAGCCCTCTATTACGGACAGCAAGCTGAATCAGATTACTCTTACACTACCATTATCAAATATTAGATCAGGGGTTACAAACTGAAAAGACCTTGTGGCACTAGCTAAACAGCTGAAAAATAAATAAATAAATGTTTTCCAACCATACATTTTATCTATATAGCTTACAATGTTAGCTTACAAACTAGCATGTGTGTGCTGAATTGTTTGTTGCTGTAGACTTTTTCAATCCTGGGTCAAGGGGCCAAAATCAATTCTGTCAATTTCACACATTTTCTAATCTGATATTCTTTTTCAGAAATCATGAGATTAATCACAACTATTATATTCTATTAGTATTAACAGTAAAATAGGTTACCTAGGTAATAGGTAATAGGTAATTTTCTCACTACTAAATATTCCACGGTCAACTGTTATTGGTATTATAACACAGTGGAAGCAATTGGGAACAACAGCAACTCAGCCATGAAGTGGTAGGCCGTGTAAAATCACAGAGTGGGGTCAGCGCATGCTGAGACACACAATGCGCAGAAGTCGCCAACTTTCCGCAGACTCAATAGCTACAGACCTCAAACTTTGCCTTCAGCTTAGCTCAAGAAAAGTGCATAGAGAGCTTCATGGAATGGGTTTCCATGGCCGAGCAGCTGCATCCAAGCCTTACATCACCAAGTGGAATGCAAAGCGTGGGATGTAAAGTATGCCACCACTGGACTCTAGAGCAGTGGAGACGTGTTCTCTGGAGTGACCAATCATGCTTCTCTGTTTGGCAACCCGATGGATGAGTCTGGGTTTGGCTGTTGTCAGGAGAACAGTACTTGCCTGACTGCATTGTGCCAAGTGTAAAGTTTGGTGGAGGGAGATTATAGTGTGGGTTGTTTTTCAGGGGTTGGGCTTGGCCCCTTAGTTTCCGAGAAAGGAACTCTTAATGCTTCAGCATACCAAGACATTTTGGACAATTTCATGCTCCCAACTTTGTGGGAACAGTTTGGGGATGGCCCCTTCCTGTACCAACATGACTGCACACCAGTGCACAAAGCAAGGTCCATAAAGACATGGATGAGCGAGTTTGGTGTGGAGGAACTTCACTGGCGTGCACAGAGTCCTGACCTCAACCCGACAGAACACCTTTGGGATGAATTAGAGCGGAGACTGCGAGCCAGGCCTTCTAAGTCCATTATATATATATATATATATATATATATATATATATATATATATATATATATATATATATATATATATATATATATATATATATATATATATATATATATATATATATATATATATATATATTATTATAAAGAAAGCATTACAAAGAGGAGTCCCATTGCAAGAGATCTTTGGATCTTTGGCCCTAAACTAGAGATGAATTGCTTCTAAGATCAATTTAAAAAGGTATTCAAAGACTATGTTGTAAAATACAGTGTAAAAAGGACTTTTCAAAGTTATAAAAACTGATTATTAGAGCATGTTTACATTGTTCTACTTTTCTTCAGAAATTTCTTGTCATTTCTTTGCAACTATTTGTGAAAATTAGCAACTTTTACTGTTTTACTATTTTTTTCAGTGTACCACTGATAAGAAGAATACAGTTTAACAATCCCATAAGAAAATTAAAGATAACATTAAATGCCAAACCTAAGTACAGAAAGTAAAAACTGATTTATGGGCTGTGTTTAGAGATAAACTAACACTTGAAGGGACATACAAAATTGTCAGAATCAGCCCAATCGACTGGTATTTTGAGACCCTTGGATTAGATAGAACTCGTGAATTGACTTGTTTTGATAACATAAATAGCTAGCTATGCATTAAAAGTCAAGCCCTAAAGTCAAAAGCCACATACCACATTCAGTCATCAGTCAAACACCTCATGAAACCTGGTCACACTTTAACAAACCAGCCCCCTTCGTGTTGACTCCAACAACTCCTAAACAAAATGAGAAGATGCCTCATTAGTGGGTCTGTCAGTGGGGGCACAGAATAAAGTTATTGTTTAAGCAGATTTATGACTCAGCATTTAGAAACAGACTTGGATGATGTGAACTTTTTATTGCTTTGCTCACAAGACCCTGAGACATTTCACAACACCAGAAGACATTCTAAAAATTGACTTGAAAAAATTGAAGAAAAAAAAAAATGACCAAAACCGCACCAAAAATTGGAGTTACCAGAAATGTGACAAGTGCGCTTACAGGCATGATACTTGACTCTTGAAATGGCATGCGTTTACACACACCAGCTGAATTCTAACTGATGAAATCCTGACATGACCTAAATGTATTCTTTGACATGGCTGATGCACATTCTACTTGACTGCTGACAAAGCAGAAAGTCTTGCTCAAGTCAGCGTGAATGAATCTATAAATGCTTGTGTGTGTGTGTGTGTGTGTGTGTGTGTGTGTGTGTGTGTGTGTGTGTGTGTGTGTGTGTGTAAAAATGGAAAAAATGGGGAAAAGTGCATATATTCAGTCATACACTGATAAAGATGTGAAGTAAAGAAAATGTTTGTCACACACACACACACACACACACACATATATATATATATATATATATATATATATATATATATATATATATATATATATATATATATATATATATATATATATATATATATATATATATATATAGATATATAGATATATAGACTACTGACAATAACACAAATGGTTTTGAATCCAATAAACCGGTCTAATTCTGAAAATTCTCATTCAGACAGCAAGTCTCCAGTTTCATGCTAACAGAGATTACGGCTGTAATGTGAAGATGAGTATAAATGTGGTGACGGAGGACGGATGGACAGCACACATGCTTTATGTTAACAGCCAATCACTCAGCAGATGTTTACGTTTATGTTGCATTAAGTGCTATCTAATCTAGCATGGCTACAACACACATTCCCTCACTCATTAACTATGGAAATATCATGTGGTGATTGTAAAGAAGCTGAGTTTCATCCAAACAAGTGTGTTCGGATGAGTTTTGCAGATTGAAATATATATATATAACCAATCTACATGGGTAAAAAAAAAAAAAAAAAAAAAAAAAAAAAGTCTGTTGTTTCGTTTTCTAATCCAGGTCTGCCAATATGAATATTTTAAAGGATTTCACCGAGGCTTAGGACAGCAAACGATAATCCGCTTTAAATCAGTAACAGCATATTGGCTCAGGCTTATACCTTATACCACCCAAGACAGAGTCAAGGAGCAATGGGTGCAATGTAAAATAATAAGCAGCCCAGATATGTCATGCAATGCCTTCAACATTTCAAAGTGGGGGGTTGGGGGTGCACAGAGCGTTTTGTATAACATACATAATTATGGTGATGACTTCTTGTCACATCCGAGTCTTCAAATCTCCATGTTTTCGATTTCAAATGTCTGAATTTCTTTTAATGAATGTGGAAACTTCAAGGGCATCTTATTTGCATGTCCTGTAAGGCTGGCATGTTAAAGAGAGGAGCTGTAAAGTATCTATTCCCTCAGGATCCAATGTGAGTCATTTAAGGCCTAAGAAAGTAGTCCCGAGCGCTCTTGCTGAGCATGGCAAATCGCAGGGGTTGACCCGTCTCCACCACTGGAATGTGATTTCCACCCTCAGCAAGAGAGCAGATCCCAAAGACCCAGGGCAACATCACTACAGCAGGGGAAAAATTTATTAGACGTGCTTCTCAATAGACTTTGTCATGTTGCATTTATAAGACTACTGTCATGGGGAAACAAGAGTGAAAGAGACAAACACTGGCCTAAACAGTTCAAGAAGGACATACAAGTACATGTGTGTAAAAAAGGGTAACTTTGCAACAATACAATTTGTTAACAATGTATGTATATATATATATATATATATATATATATATATATATATATATATATATATATATATATATATATATATATATATATATATATATATATAAACTAACAATAAACAATACTGTTACATTATTACAACAATGTTCTACATATACTAATACATTTTAAGATATATAAAATAACATGAATGTATTATAAACCAAGAGAAACAAAACAAATAATGATGTACAAAATAATTAAAACTATAATAATTTAAAGATCTGAATAATATATATTTTTTTATTTAAAAATAGTTTATGATTGATTAGTGCTGTAACAAATTGTTGTTCACTGATAAATGCATTAGGCATAATGAACTAATGAATTGAACCTTAATGCAATGTGTAATACTAAACAAAAGAAAGAGAATGAGTAATAAAGAAAGTCCAAACAAAACCCTTTTACATTGTATATTTTTCACCATTTAATATATAATCAGTTATAATTACGATTAACAGCCAAGTCAGTGTTGACGACAGTCAAAATGATTCTCATTGTTTATTTGATAATATGTTTGATTCGTAACATTAGCATCAATTACCACTCGATTGCCTTACACTGACAAAGATGCCGTCAGGTGATAAAAGCTGTTTAAAAGCGAATTAACAGGCGATTACGTTAGTATTTTGAATGAGATTTTCTGCTGAGGTGTTGAGCTAATCTAATCTTGTTTATATTCTGAAAAGGCATCTCATGTGGGTTGAGGAAATTACTATCTGAAGGGCGAAGGCAATCAAATCAATCATATTTCGAGCCGTAAGCTGTTTCGTGCGAAATAGAAACAGCTCTTTCTGCTTTCATTGTATTTAGACAGGTCCTTTTTCAACTGTCCATTCTTAATATCCCTCATACTCCACAGATCTTCGGATTAATCAGCCCCCCCCTCGCTGGCCCAGATGGACAGAGCCTGTTCTGTGTTATTAAATCCCAAATGTTTTGTGCTTTAATAATCAACACATTTAACAGCCCCCGTCTTCACCAGATCACATATATACTGTCTGAATGTCGTCTGTATATTTCAAATGACCAATCTGAGAGAAACATATATACTGTGAGCAAGATGGTCCAGCGATCTCTTTGTGGGTCCTCTGACGATCGCTCAGAAATCTGGGGTTGGCCCACTAATCTAGCTGCATTACTCTTTGCCAAGGGATTACGGAGTGACAATTTCAAGAGGAAGGAAAGATGTAATGCCGCGCTTAAGCCTCTGGCCCTATTAAAAGCCAAATTGTGCTGTGACATCAACACAAGTGCTGCTTCACAGTTGCTAAACATTTCATAAAGTTGATGCATTCTCTAAATGCAAATAAGGATATTTCCGTTCCGTCCCTCAGGAAAATCACTTTTCACACTTGTGCGGTTCCGGCTGTCTGAAGACTACCCTTAAGCACTTGGCATTTTTTAAAGCTTTAGAGACTGTTCAGTCGATTAATCCAAGAGGTATGTTTAAATCCATCTTCAAATTAACAAGGAAAAATGAGAAAATCTTTAGCCAGAGTGTGGCCTGTTTAAAGGTCTTTTCAGGTGTTGGTGGTTTACAAAGCCAATGGACGTAATCCTCTTTTTTTGAAGTGCCCCACAATCTGCTTTTTCAAACTGCTAAGGACCAGGTCTAAGGTTTAAAAAGAGTCAAAGGGTGATGACCTACCGAGCCTTTGTCTTGACAGAGGAGAACATAATAAGAAGATTAGTAAAAAAATAAAAAAATACTGTTCACGTATAATAAAATGACAGGGCTACAATAAGCAAGAGTAGGAACTGTTGAAAACCTATGGTCACAATCGCTGGACATTGTTCCTTTTAATAAAAGGTACAGGGCTCCAGGAAATGGCATGAATTCGCAAGTTACTGCTTTATTTTTGCACTAAGGAAATCCCACAGGGAACACAAAATAACTTCAGTCTACGGTAATTAACTTTGGTGCAGCCTTTGGTTGGAGAGTGCACTCGACCCTGCAATTCTTTTGCCACAGCACTTCAACAGCTGCCTCCAAATAGACCTTCGGCAGGCTAATGCGTTCACACAAACTAACCACACTGGTCCATGCAATTTGTAGCACACTTCCCATATCTAAAACATTAAATTTGTACAAAGACATTCATTCATAAAATGTTAGAACAGTAGGTCTAGCTAATTCATTTAATTTCCATTCCTTGAACTGTATTTGCCACAGATTACTCTACTCTATACTGAAGGATTTTGTCAAAGAGCGATGTGCTCTTCAAGCTAAGTGATTTAGTCTTCTGTGCCAACATTTTGATACACACACACACACCCATATATATGTGTGTGTGTGTGTGTGTGTGTGTGTGTGTGTGTGTGTGTGTGTGTGTGTGTGTGTGTGTAAACAGCACAGTTTAAAGAAATGTGTTTTTCAATTTGGAAAATACATTTACAATGGAAATTTATTTTTATGGACCAAATTAATATATTCACAATGAAAATATGTAAAAATTGCCCAAAAAATATGTTAGGAAATAGTAAAATGCACCAAAAATACGTAATAAGTTGACTTTACTTGGAAAAGCTGTGGAAGCTGATTGCCTCAAAATTTTCAAGCAAATTAGGTCATAATTTTTTTTTGACTTGATACTACTTACTACTACTTTGTAGAATTAACTTGTGTATTTGTAGAGGTTACCATACAACTTGAGTACAAGTAACTCAATTTCAGAAGTTCAGCCAACTCCCAAAAGTTCAGTCCAGCTCCCAGAGTGCATTGCGGCAATTGCTTTGTTTTACTATTTTTGGCTTTATGTTACCATTTGTCTTTTGTCAGTATAACCAAAATAACGACAGCAAATAAAATAGTAAAGGTCTTATTAATAATAAAAATGAAAATACATAATAATAATAATAATAATAATAATAATAATAATAAAACATGTTTCCATTGTTGTGGTTTGCATGCTGAATGTTGAAGATATAGAGGGATAATATCAACCCAATTAAAAGTTTATGCCATAGATCTTACTTGACATGAATTATATATATATATATATATATATATATTGCAGCATCAATAAGAGAATTACAATAATATGAAATTCCAAGTGCCCGACCAAAGGGAACACTAATCATAATAATGGTGAGGAACTTGAGGAAATGAGTGCCTCAAAGACCTTTTGCCCGCCCAGCCTTTTTTCTTTTTCTTTTTAAAAGTTAAAGTTATAAAAGTTTGAGGTCTGTAAGATTTTTGTAATGTTTTTGAATGAAGTCTCTTATGCTCACCAAGGCTGCATTTACAAACCCGATTCCAAAAAAGTTGGGACACTGTACAAATTGTGAATAAAAACAGAATGCAATGATGTGGAAGTTTCAAATTTCAATATTTTATTCAGAATACTACACAGATGACATATCAAATGTTTAAACTGAGAAAATGTATAATTTTAAGGGAAAAATAAGTTGATTTTAAATTTCATGGCATCAACACATCTCAAAAAAGTTGGGACAAGGCCATGTTTCCCACTGTGTGGCATCCCCTCTTCTTTTTATAACAGTCTGCAAACGTCTGGGGACTGAGGAGACAAGTTGCTCAAGTTTAGGAATAGGAATGTTGTCCCATTCTTGTCTAATACAGGCTTCTAGTTGCTCAACTGTCTTAGGTCTTCTTTGTCGCATCTTCCTCTTTATGATGCGCCAAATGTTTTCTATGGGTGAAAGATCTGGACTGCAGGCTGGCCATTTCAGTACCCGGATCCTTCTTCTACGCAGCCATGATGTTGTAATTGATGCAGTATGTGGTCTGGCATTGTCATGTTGGAAAATGCAAGGTCTTCCCTGAAAGAGACGACGTCTGGATGGGAGCATATGTTGTTCTAGAACTTGGATATACCTTTCAGCATTGATGGTGCCTTTCCAGATGTGTAAGCTGCCCATGCCACACGCACTCATGCAACCCCATCCCATCAGAGATGCAGGCTTCTGAACTGAGCGCTGAGAACAACTTGGGTTGTCCTTGTCCTCTTTAGTCCGGATGACATGGCGTCCCAGTTTTCCAAAAAGAAACTTCAAATTTTGATTGGTCTGACCACAGAACAGTTTTCCACTTTGCCACAGTCCATTTTAAATGAGCCTTGGCCCAGAGAAAACGCTTGCGCTTCTGGATCATGACGAATGGCGGCGAATGGCACGGTGGATTGTGTTCACCGACAATGTTTTCTGGAAGTATTCCTGAGCCCATGTCGTGATTTCCATTACAGTAGCATTCCTGTATGTGATGCAGTGCCGTCTAAGGGCCCGAAGATCACGGGCATCCAGTATGGTTTTCCGGCCTTGACCCTTACGCACAGAGATTGTTCCAGATTCTCTGAATCTTTGGATGATATTATGCACTGTAGATGATGATAACTTCAAACTCTTTGCAATTTTGTGTCCCAGTGTCCCAACTTTTTTGGAATCGGTTTGCATTTGATCATTAATACAGTAATTACTATTACATTTTAAAATAACTTTTTTTATTTGAATATATTTTAAAATGTCATTTATTTCTGTGATGGCAAAGCTGAATCTTCAGCATCATTACTCCAGTCTTCAGTGTCATGATCCTTCAAAAACCATTGTATTATGCTGATTTGCTGTTCAATAAACATTTATTATTATTATCAATGTTGAAAACAGTTGTGCTGCTTAATATTGTTAAGGAAACCATGATACAATTTTTTTTTCCAGGATTCTTTGAAAAATAATTCAAATAATTCAAAGTTCAAAAGAACATAATTTATTTAAAAATAGAAATCTTTTGTAACATTATACTTGTATTTACTGTCACTTCTGATCAATTTGATGCACCCTTGCTGAATAAACAAAAAAAAAAAAACTTTCTTTTAGGAAAATACTAACCCCAAACTTTTGAACGGTGTATCGTATTATTGTATATATGGGTAGTCAGATCAGTTTAAATTGAAATGTATATTTCCAACACATAGTCGATATAATTACTATGAATATGATGATGGCATCACCAATCATGTTGGTGAAATGATACCTGTGCTTTGGATTAATCCGGTTAATCCTCAAAAATCATTACATAAAAGACCAGCAACTCCAGTTGACCAATGAGCTCAATTTATGGAACTCTGCACTGAAATGAAAAACATTTTTAATGTCATCTTAAGGTCTGATTTTACTTTATTCAGAGGTTGGATTCTGTTTGAAGGATTTCTCCTTTGATTGGTACCTCATTAGTAGGCCTGCAGGAATCTGAGCGTGCAGAACTCCACAAAAATCTCTTTAAATATGGAATGCCAGCATTCTAAAAAGTTCTACACATCCCTGTTTGTTTATGTAATATTTTGGCTAATTTGATTATGCTTTCAGCTAGCAAAATAAAAAAATAAAAAAAAAAACACTCTTGTGCTGAATACTCTGAGCTGTTTAACAGATCTTACCATATTTAAATACTTCCTGTAGATTTCCCTCCCAAAATCAGCACAGAAAATACAAATGAAGTCCACGGTTTATAGAACTCTGCTCATTAGTGAGAGTGTGATCAGTAATGCTGAGCCAGCCATCTTACAAATGAGCACTAGTTTAGGACCAGTTACCACAGTGCTGACAATCACTCTCATGCGTCTCTGTTAAAAAGGCTTGAGGGTTTGAAATAAGGCGAGAGGGGATTGTAAGATGTAGGGCTTTCACTACATGCAAAAGACAGCAGAAAACTGCTGAAGATGGAAAAAGACATGTAAGCATTAAAAATTGAAGACATCAGAGGTTTGATTTCTTTATACCACTTTGTAACATCATTAATTCATAAACGTAACATTAATTCATTTTACATATATATTAAAAGAGATTAATATAATGCATTACTAATTTTGTAACATTTTGCAATATATTTTGTGCATGGTTTACATTTTAAAGCTTAGAAATAGCTCAAAAAGTTCTCATTCCTACTAAATGTGCTTTACATAAATTTAAATGCAATGGACAACAGTTTGTATTATCTTTCTTGATGTTACCTTGAAACTGGAACTTTTTTCCCCTGTTTACCAGGATGAGACAGGCTGATTAATCTGCTGTTATACGGTGTAGGAAAAGCCAGAGAAAGATCCTCTTGTTTCTCTCCACCTGCACATGTGTAGATATGGAGGCCGGAAGACAGGCTGGGTGAAGAAACTCTGTGTCTGATGTCCACCATTATCAGTAGTGGCGTTCTGATGTCTGTGTACTTTTGTTCTCTGACAGGTGATTAGCATTGTTTCACTTATCTTCACTTGATGTCCGAACAATGGGCCCCTAAAATGGGAAAGATAGATGAAACACAGTTAGGGCTACAGGGGGTTTTCCACTATCTAAATAAATCCTAAGCTAAATTGAACTGCTGTTTTGTATGGTTTAAAGAGTAACTCTCCTAACCACCTCCACCTTGGCCAAAAAAAAAAAAAAAAAAAAGAGAGCTATTTTAACATTATCTACTAGCAGAGCAACCAGATCATCCATGAATGTTAAATGTAATTGATGCTTTTAGCTCGGACTTATAATTATACACTTGTACCAAATGAACCTTTAGCTCAGATAAACCCTTAACTGATGAATGCAAATACTCAGCAGCAGATTTTTGAAGCAATGTGTCTGATTTGTTCTGTCAAAGTATTCAGTGCAGCAAGTTTGATTTAGCTGGTCTTGGTAGATCTAAGCTGGGTTCGCTGGCCAATCACCAACAGCATTGGAAATGGAGTCGGCACTTTCAAGGAACTTCAAAAAGAAGGTTCAATGAGAGTGCGCTTTCATCAAGCACATCTCTTAGGAAGCTGTTTGTCAGGAGAGAAACTTTACTGATGTTAATTTTATGGTCAATATTTTACATCAGTTGCCCAGGAAAACTTACAAGATTTATATCTCGTTTTGTGAAAAAGAGGTCATTCTAAAAGTATTAGTGGAGGTAATAGTGGTATCAGTATCCTTTTAGTATTAGCAGTGTTAAATATTTGCATTACAATAAAAACAGAAGGTATTTTGGGAAGCAATTTTGGAATGTTTATGGGTAGGCTACATCATAAAACAGGTTCTCTCTTTTTATTATTATTATTATTATACAACTTTTTGGTGCCTAGCCCCAAAAATATAATGATATTCCTGTACTGGACCCCCTTCCAAAAATATAATGGCAGATAAATATTTTCATAGGGAAATTTTTACTGTATGATTCAAAAAAGTGAGACAAAAGAGAAAAATTTAGTACCTGTAATAAATATACTCTTCCCCCTCACAAAAACTATTTGCAGTTTAGTTTTTCTTACTGTTAAAAGCTATAAAGTAGTGTTTTTTTATTGAATAAAATTATCAACATTTTTCATTAATTATTGCAGAAATAGTCATATTTTTGTGTGTGTGTGTGTGTGTGTGTGTGTATTACATAGCTGGAAACCCCTGCCATAGAGGACCTCTTATGGGATCCTCCCATCACAGGACCGTTGTCCCCCACTGATAACAGCTCTGTGGTAAATGTACTATACCACTACTGTAAAATAAATAGTAAAATAAAATGTGTGTTGCCTCAAAATGTATCAGCATTTCATAGAGGGCGACCTGAGTAAACCTACTATTAGCAATATGGCATTTGAAGAACCTTATTTAAATGTGTTTTGACCTTGTGTATACCTTGTCAAAAATTATCGACACATATAACATGTTAGCTCGTGCCTTGTTAGTAAAGCATACAGAACCAGGCCCCTCTACCTCACCTACAGCAGAGGTGTACAGTCAGAGCATATACCGTAAATAAAAGCGCAGGCTCTCTATTTTTGGAATAGATTCTTCAAAGCCTTGTGGATAATATTGTGTTCCAGATCAATTTAGAGAGAAAAATGAACAGCATCACAGAAGTGAAGCAAAACAATGCTAGTTCTCTGAGTGACTCCAACCACTCTGCAGCCCAATAATGAAGTGTGAAATTGAACTGTCAGTACACTGTGATTGTGTGTCTTCCCTTGCCAGAGGGATCACATTGTGGCTGATAAAGCTGCACACAATGCAGGTTCTGACACACGGTCTCAGAGAACATGTCCTCCCAACCTCCACTTATCTGCTCGTCATTTGTGGAGCTACACAATGACACCCCCAACACAAATCTGCTGTCATATCAGATGTGGTAAAAGGCCAATAATTCTGATGAAACAATGATAAACCACTGAACGGCTAAGTGCTAAATGGTATGTTGATTGGATTTTTTCTTCTCTCACGTTTCTTCATGCCTCTAAGATTACAGTCACCACAGTGGCTTAATTGCTGAATCTAGCTCTTGCCACTTTTGCATGGATAACAGCTGCCTGAGCTGTTGTACACTGTAAGTACCTACAAGGAAAGGTGACATATTTATGTAGTTACTTAATGAGGTGAACATCGGGGGCCTTAATTGGAGATAAATTAATCATTTTGTTGTGCAAGTAATATAAAATAATATGAAAGAATAATATGTTGTTGTAGAACATATAAATATGTAGACATATTTACATATGACATAACAATTATGACCTAAAATATTGTGTTTGTCCCCCTTTTGCTGCCAAAACAGCCCTAGCTGACCTGTCAAGGCATAGACTCCACTAGACCCCTGAAGGTGTGCTGTGGTATCTGGCACCAAGATGTTAGCAGCAGATCCTTTAAGTCTTTTAAGTTGTGAGGTGGGGCCTCCATGAATCGGACTTGTTTGTTCAGCACATCCCACAGATGCTCGATTGGATTGAGATCTGGGGAATTTGGAGGCCAAGTCAACACCTCAACCTCATTGTTGTGCTCCTCAAACCATTCCTGAACCATTTTTGCTTTGTGTCAGGGCTCATTATCCTGCTGAAAGAAGCCACAGCCACCAGGGAATACCGTTTCCATGAAATGGTGTACATGGTCTGCAACAATGCTTAGGTAGGTGGTACGTGTCAAAGTAACAGCCACATGGATGGCAGGACCCAAGGTTTCCCAGCAGAACATTGCCCAAAGCATCACACTGCCTCTGCTGGCTTGCCTTCTTCACATAGTGCATCCTGGAGCCATGTGTTCCCCAGGTAAGCAACGCACACGTACCCAGCCGTCCACATGAAAACCTGATTCATCAAACCAGGCCACCTTCTTCCATTGCTCCGTGGTCCAGTTCTGATGCTCACATGCCCATTGTTGGCATTGGACAGGGGTCAGCATGGGCACCTTGACTGGTCTGCGGCTATGCAGCCCCATACACAACAAACTGCGATGCACTGTGTATTCTGACACTTTTCTATCAGCGGTCACATTAACGTCTCAATCACCACACAGACCACACAGGCCAGCCTTTGCTCCCCACATGCGTCAATGAGCCTTGGCCGCCCATGACGCTGACGCTGGTTCACCACTTTTCCTTCCTTGGACCACTTTTGGTAGATACTGACCACTGCGGACCAGGAACACCCCACAAGAGCTGCAGGTTTGGAGATGTTCTGACCCAGTCGTCTAGCCATCACAATTTGGCCCTTGTCGAACTCGGTCAAATACTTACGCTTTCCCATTTTTTCATTTCTTCAAACACCTTCACCTGTCAGTGGTCATAATGTTATGCCTGATTGGTGTAAACATATATACCTATCACAAGTTTGGGGTCAGGTTTTTTAAAAAAAAAATTTAAGTACTACTTTTATTGATCAATGCATTGTAAAGACATTTATATTGCTAGAAACATTCAAATTATTTACTATATATAACTTCCTATTTATCAAAAATATATCAGTTTCCACAAATATATTACATACATAAATATATTAGCAGTACAACTGTTTTAACACTGATAATAGGAAATGTTTCTTGAGCACCAAATCAGGACATTAGAATGATTTCACCACAGGAATGAATTACATTTGAAAATATATTAAAATAGAAAATAGTTATGATACTTATTTCAAAAACATTTGATGGGAAGAAACAAAAAAAAAAAATTATTATAGACCGCAAACTCGGCGAATTACCAGACACAAAGGCAGATAGACAGTGAAAACAACACAAGGTTATTGCAGTGCTAGGATATGAACACACAGGCAAGTAAACAGGAATATAGCAGGTTGGGGAGAATGACTGGATAATAATAGAAGTCTTTACTGATTTGCAGGTGCAGGTGGAGATTGTGGATATGTGGACGGTGAATGTGGAGAGCACACACTTCCCGGGATGGTCCAGAGAGTGTACTGACAAGGGTAGAGGCTTACTGAAGTAGAGAGGGATAGCTGGGGAAATGGAGACACATGGTGCAGGTAAAAGATTGTAGGGGAATTGTTTGTAGTCCTTGTTCTAGACCAAACAATCACTGAATGTGAAGTAATTGATGTCAGGTGTGGGTGATGGCTGAATGAGTGCAGGTGAGAACTAGGAGGGATGCTGGGAACTGTACAGGTACTGTATATTAATAATATTTAATATTAATATTTCAATATTTAAAATAAAACAGTCATTTGTGCTACAAAGTGACCTGGACTCTCAATGACCTAGCAATGAGAGTTGGTGAGATCCGGTGACATGAGCAACAGCGAGCCTTGGCAAATAGATGTGGACATATCCAGCAACAAAACAAATTTTCATTTATGCAAAGGCAGACCTGCTGCAATGACTACCAATAGGAGTGAAGACAATGAAGCTCACTTGATGTATGAATGCTAATGTAATATGAATTATAAAAAGAAAGATACATGGCAAAAACATTCATGACAATTTATTGTGTTTGAGATTCATAACTGTTTAGGGCAACCAGTACTAAGAATACCTACAAGTGACCAACCAGTACAGCAACTGGTGACATGCCGCAGCAAAGACACTGGCACGGTGAATGGGGATTTAGGGATTTGGTCCTTTTCAGGGGTCTGAGCGCAGTTTGTGTGATTTTTGGCCCATATGTGAACACTACAAACGATCTCAGACCCCTTTAAAGCAAACCGAGCCGAGACCATCTCGGGAGGTGGTCTGGGTACGGTTCGTTCTCATCTTATGGTACGGTTCGCTAAAAACACGCAATCTGAACACAAACCGCTCTGGGCTTACTTGATTTTTCTGTTTGCGAATTCCGCTGTAGTTTGGTCATCAGATGCCTCCGTACAAATCGGCTGTTCACCATGGCTGCTTCTTCTGGCAAATCTCTAATTATTCGTTCACAACTTACACGTTTATTGCAATTTCAACTGTTTCCTAACTGTGTAACAGAGACGAGGCTGTGCGCCTTGCCAGTTTAAAATGGTTTTACGAGGGCACAAGAAGCCAGCGGTCACAGCATGTGTACTAAACGGAATCTTTAGCGTCTTATTGCATTTATTTAAAAATGTCAAAAACACACAAGTTTCACATAAACAGGAGGTTTTGTCTTAAGTGAATGTAAACATCTGCATATAATAGCCTAATATAAGAATCAGTGGAGTACGTCATATACAGTGAAGAATACCATATCATTTTTTCATGTGAATATTCCATTTCTTACTTGAATGCTGCTTTTAGGCATACATATACTTTACCTGGAAAATTTAAAGCAGTTTATTTAATTTGCATCTTTCTTTTATTATTTTCTTTTATTGTTTATTTTTTGTATGCTGATGTTATCATTGCCTTCTGCAATAAAACAATTCAAAATAAATGTGTGATATAGCTAGTGCAAGAATATGTAGTATTGCAAAAAGAATAATAATAATAAAAATGCTACAGCATTTGTAGCAATGTCATAAAAAAAAAAAACTTCTTTACAAACAAATATCTTTGTTACTGAGGCACAAAATGTAAGTGAATGGGATCAAATGTTGAAGGCCATAGGTTCAGCCATCAAACACTGAACTGGACTAGATCAAAAAAGCAACAGTATGAACACAAAGGGCTCTGAGACCACATTCCTACTAAAGTAGACCAAAAAAAGATCAGAGTCCTCTTTCAGGTACAGGGACAGTGTGAACGTGAAGAGAACCGGGTCCTTATTCACTTGGTTTACCTCTTGGTCCACTTAAGAGAGTCTGAGTTCGGTTCTTTTAAAGAGGACCCAAGTGTGAAAACACCCTTAGTGAGGGACGTAGCGCCCCGTGCTGCTGTAGACAACAGAACTGTGTACAGAACACACAAGCATGCAGGAAATTAAATGGATTGACAGACATATCGAATTGAAGGTGCTAGCCCACTATTCTGGGTCATTCTGGCCCAATTTAAGCCATAATCCATTACCCAGGAAATATCAAATTCCTGAAGATGAGACACTGACCTACATGCATAGGAAAGGTGTGTGTGTGAGAGAGAGAGAGGACGCGCCATAGCTGGAGACAGTGTGAAAGTGAGCGAGAGAGAGAATTATCACACTTCCTTCTGTTGGCTCATGGTCTCACCTGTCTAATCCCATTGTTACAGTCATGCACATTGCGCCATTATCCACAGTATGCCCCAGTGGCCCAGAACCACAGGTGAGGTCCGTCCGTCCTCCTCCACCCAAGAAAACAGTACCGCAAAAGTCAATTTCCTCACACAACCTCAAATACGGTTAGGCCTGATAACAGTTTTGAAGGAAAGTAGAAGCAGAATTGATCAGTGCTGCTTGTGGGTGGTGAGTTTCTTTAGGACGGATGAGGTGGTATTGAGAAACCTGTCTCAGCCCGAGCCATTACTGTCTGTACACGGGCAGTGTATACATTCTGCCGAGCACGTCAGCTGTCTCCTGTCGTTTAGTGGAGACAGATATGTGTGCAAATACTGGGGTTTGGCTCAGGGGTCTCGGTGAGGAATCGGGATAAAATGAATTCTGCCTCTCACTCCTGCTTCAAATTGACTGTGACATTTAAAACGCTGCGTGAGACAAGATGTTTGCATTAATAAGTTGCGCGAGCTCCCGAATGTAGTGTTCCCTCTGGAACAGCACTCATTTGCACCCCTTTTCCTCAGCTCTAGGGAATCCATGAGGCCTCCCTGCTTTATTGACAGATGTTGTTGTTATTGTTGTTGTTCTCACGTCAGCTTTACTTCTAATTTAACATTCTCTCCTATGATTAGAACGGGTTTGAGACCAAACAATTTATGATGGTGAAATAGGCTTGGCGGTATTCATAGAAACGAGGAGATCTTATTATCATGCGATCATAATTTTTTTTCATCACTCACACACTCAGTCACACGTTTGTGTGTGTGTGTGTGTGTGTGTGTGTGTGTGCACCTATCATTATGAGGACATTCCATAGACATGACATAATTTTTATACTGTACAAACCGTATATTCTATCCCCCTACACTGCCTCTACCCCTTAAACCTACCCATCAGAGGAAACATACTGCATTTTTACATTTTTAATAAAACATTGTTTAGTGTGTTTTTAAAGCTTTTTGAAATATGAGGACATATGAAATGTCCTCATGAACCACGTTTACGTTGTAATACCAGTGTAATACCCATGTCATTATACAAATCATCACATAAACAAGCAACAAACACACACACACACACACACACACACACACACACACACACACACACACACACACACACACACACACACACACACACACACACACACCTCCTCCATTTTACACCATATGTATGATTTTCTATTCTTAAGTTTGTGTTCTTTATTTAAACTTTACACTTTAAATTGATTCTCAAAATCCTAATTACTTTCTGAATCTAAAGCCCTACTGCAAAATACGTATTTTATTTAGGTTTGCAGTCTAAATTCAATGGTAAATTAACAGCTATTGACCACAGTAACATAAAGCACAGTTGGTGCGGTCCGTTTCATGAACAAATGACTCTTTTGAACTGGCTCTTTATAGTGATTCAGAAACATACAGCGTGATGTGTGTATTCTGATTCATGAACAATATCTATAATGATTCAATCCTTTTAGTGAATTTACAGTGCAACAAGTCTGATACATGAACAAATGACTGATTTTAGCTGGTCATTTTAATTAATGAATCAAAAAAGATAAACTTTTACACTCTTTAAAGTTTATAGCTGATTATGTATGGTTTTATAATTAAATAATATCGCTCCTAAATAGCAAATGAAAATTATGTAGATTGGGTTTTTATTATTAAAATTTTTCTTTAATTACTATTATTTGTAATGTCCTAAGTTAGAATGTTTCCTGCATAATCTACAGAATAGCTGAGATCGGAAATCAGAATATAATCAGATTGAGAGCTTATGAATTTGAATTGAATTGGGAAATCATTGAGACGATACCCAGCCATAATAATGTGTGTAAAAATAAGTTTCTTCCAGTAGGCTGATGATACTGAACATAAGCTACAGGCATTCCATGCCTTATATATGAGATATACTGTATTATATATGATGGAAATTATATAAATGTCTGTAGAGAAAACTCATTGAATTATTATTATTTTTAATTATTTTTCATAATGTCTGAGACTCCAAACACAAATAATGTAATATTTTACCTTTTAAGATTACCAAGCTGAATTTTTGTTTATAATCAGTTCTTATAAGATTAGACTAAGTCATAACATATGAACCCAATACTTAAATATGTTTTTAAGATATTAAAGGGCCTTGTGGGTCTCTCAGACCTCAAGCATAACATGAGGCTTAATATATTGTTTATTTCTTTTTCTTTTTTTACAGTCTACATCCTCACTGTCCTACCAGATGCCTTCATTCAGAGAGCCGTTTACCCTAAACTGCTTACGCCCAGCACATGATCCTCTCTCACATCTGTCAATTTATTTCCTCAAGGTTGCGATATGTATTTCCAGACCCTGTCGATTACAAAACTCTTCTCCCCTCCCCTGCCACATTCATAATTAAACTCTTGAGGTACAGTGCCTGAATGTGAGCACCGAACACATGGAAAGAAAATGGAGAGCAGGGTTTTGGCTTAATGAGAAGCCTCGGCTTTGATCAGGTGAAATACGATGGAAAATATTATGGGATCATCAGGGTTATATAAGCTGTCTGGTCCTCTCACTCACTGGACATCACGACAGACAGGCAGCTGTCAGTCAGACGTTTCACTGCAGTCTGCATTCGTGTATACGTGCATTCGTGTATACTGAACATGTGCACACATCATTGTTTGTGCACAATACAAAATTAAAGAGCGATTTGGGAAATGTTGGGAAAGTGTGCGTCATATTTTTTGTCTCTGTCCTGGTTTTGATGCCATCTCTCTGCAGGAAACATCTGGCATGTGATGCTAGATTTATCGTGGGAACAATAATTAAATGCATCACAGATGACCCCATCAGTGGAGCGAGATATGAGAAACACGAAAAACAAAACCAATAGATAACACAGCAGAAAGTGCACTGCTTTTAGAATCAGAGGAACAAAACGGATACAAATAAGTTACTCTGTAATTGAAGAATAATCACAAATAGAGTCGTGAGAGGAGGCGAAAGGCCTAAATGAAAAATAATAAACAGGTGAAGTAAATGGATCACCTCATATGTTCATGATTGGTTGTTTTTAAATGCTCGTTGTTATGTTTCTCTTTCCTTTTCTTTCACACACACACACACACACACACACACACACACACACACACACACACACACACACACACACACACACACACACACACACACACACACACACACACACACACACACACACACACAGACACACACCTACCCACACAAATTCACTGAAAGGCAATTGTTTGAAAGACCTTGATTCTTTTTATTAGCTTGGTAGCACACTTTGGCTCCAAATGATGCCAAGCTTTTGCTTCCAATAGAGGGGGTGCGGGGTGTACAACAAAAGCTTTCGCCAGAAAGAACGAGGGAAAAAAAATGGAGAGTCTGTTCAAATGACCATGAAATGCAGGCCAAATGAAATGCCTTGTGAATAACTAGGCCCACAGAGAGTAGCCTTCACTTTCTAGGCTTGAGTTATAGGTTATATATCATCTCCTCGGGAGATCATAATTTTGGCAGCGGTGATGCTTTCCAAAGCACTGATGAAATGAAATCGCTACGTTTTAAAGCAGTGGAGAGACTTGTCGAGCATATGGGCGAAAGGCATGTGTCTTTCACAGTTTGTGATTTCAGAAATCACCGACTAGAGTGAGTCATGGGCCTATGGGTCATTTGTGCACTCTATGTGTATGTGAACAGGGAATTAAAATGATTTCCAAATGGCAGCATCTTACTTGTCTTCACTGGTCATATTCCTCAATTTTACTCCAGTCATTTTTTTCTGCACCAATTTGCATGTATAGCGCACGCTGTTAACATGCACTGGCATAAACTGTTTGTGGTAATTAGCTTGACTAAAGGCCAGTGTTAGCTTACTAAATCACTGCTGACAGCGATTTAATTTTCTTCTTTACAGAAAATAACAGAAACCCCAAAAAAACCAAGAGAAATTATTTGGTCTTCAGCCAGGGGGCAGAAATTTAAAGAGCTAGTTCATGAGCTATGTTTTAATCATCGTTCTGAATCCGATCTGAACAAAGCCTTTGACAAAAATGCAATGTTCTCAGCTTTTTGTTCGAAATTTTTTTATTAAAACTTTTTATTAAAACCCACATTAAAGTATTGATAAAAAGAATGAATACAGCTAGAATAAAATGTTCTCTACATTAGTCACATCTCCCAAAACTAACAGATCTTGTGTTTCATTTAGAAAAATCTGCCATTTAAATGCCAAAGATCATGTGTGAAAACATTAGACATAAATTGTATACTTAGAAATCAAAACACAAACTTATTTTTATCCTTTTGCATTTCTGTTGATCACTTAGAAGTCAAAACTCAATGTTTTGAGAAATCTAAATTTTTAACCCTTGCATTTCCGTTTATTTTGTAAATATTTACTGAACTTGCATACAAGTCAAGTCACCTTTATTTCTATAGAGCTTTATACAGTACAGATTGTTTCAAATCAGACTCACAATAGTAACATAGTCAAATTCAAATTCAAGCCAATATTGTCATTATTCAGCTCAAGTCAGTTCAGTGTTGATTCAGTTCAGTTCAATAACTGTAAAGTTGATCTACACTCACCTAAAGGATTATTAGGAACACCTGTTCAATTTCTCATTAATGCAATTATCTAATCAACCAATCACATGGCAGTTGCTTCAATGCATTTAGGGGTGTGGTCCTGGTCAAGACAATCTCGTGAACTCCAAACTGAATGTCAGAATGGGAAAGAAAGGTGATTTAAGCAATTTTGAGTGTGGCATGGTTGTTGGTGCCAGACGGGCTGGTCTGAGTATTTCACAATCTGCTCAGTTACAGGGATTTTCACTCACAACCATTTCTAGGGTTTACAAAGAATGGTGTGAAAAGGGAAAAACATCCAGTATGCGGCAGTCCTGTGGGCGAAAATGCCTTGTTGATGCTAGAGGTAAGAGGAAAAAGAAGCTACAATTTGCATGAGCTCACCAAAATTGGACAGTTGAAGACTGGAAAAATGTTGCCTGGTCTGATGAGTCTCGTTTTCTGTTGAGACATTCAGATGGTAGAGTCAGAATTTGGCGTAAACAGAATAAGAACATGGATCCATCATGCCTTGTTACCACTGTGCAGGCTGGTGGTGGTGGTGTAATGGTGTGGGGGATGTTTTCTTGGCACACTTTAGGCCCCTTAGTGCCAATTGGGCATCGTTTAAATGCCACGGCCTACCTGAGCATTGTTTCTGACCATGTCTATCCTTTTATGACCACCATGTACCCATTCTCTGATGGCTACTTCCAGCAGGATAATGCACCATGTTACAAAGCTCAAATCATTTCAAATTGGTTTCTTGAACATGAAAATGAGTTCACTGTACTAAAATGGCCCCCACAGTCACCAGATCTCAACCCAATAGAGCATCTTTGGGATGTGGTGGAACGGGAGCTTCGTGCCCTGGATGTGCATCCCACAAATCTCCATCAACTGCAAGATGCTATCCTATCAATATGGGCCAACATTTCTAAAGAATGCTTTCAGCACCTTGTTGAATCAAGGCCACGTAGAATTAAGGCAGTTCTGAAGGCGAAAGGGGGTCAAACACAGTATTAGTATGGTGTTCCTAATAATCCTTTAGGTGAGTGTATTGTGCATACATACTTTATATACAGTGTATTTGTTCACATGTACGTGTAAGTGCTATGACAAACTCGTATACACTCCACTGCACACTGAACAAGCAAAAGACACAAAATTGTAGGGTTTAACTTTTTTTCCACATCCGTGTTTAGGCGTATACATGGCTAATCCTGGGGGGTGGCAGGTAACAAATACTGTTTCAGCCAATCTCATGTTAGTCTTGAGTAATATCGCATCCTTTATATACCAAAAAAGTCTTTAGTTTTATTAGGTTTATAAAAAAAACAGATAGGCTGTACCAACTGTTTCCGAAAACAGCAAACTCATGAAGGTGTGCAGTGGGCGGAGCTAAAGACACACATATTACATATTCATACAGCAAAATATTCTGGGGGCCATTAAACTTATGATCAAAAATCCTGGTGCTATGACTGGCTCCTTTTTTAGAAAACGCTGGTGGGGAATTAGTTAAATACCTGTGTGTTCATTACACTAACAAATCTCACAATGAGAAGATGAGTGCATGAGTCTTATAGACAATTTTTTATGTTGTTTTACCGTATTTTTGTGCTTCTTGGAGCTTGACACCTTCTGGTTACCATCCACTTTCATTGTATTGAAAAAAAACAAAAAAAACAACAAGCTTAACATTCT
Source organism: Paracanthobrama guichenoti (assembly GCA_018749465.1). Lineage (NCBI taxonomy): Eukaryota > Metazoa > Chordata > Actinopteri > Cypriniformes > Gobionidae > Paracanthobrama > Paracanthobrama guichenoti. The sequence continues at coordinate 24,730,423 of CM031944.1, read as the reverse complement.
TCAAAACTTCTCCTTTTGCATTCCTCAGAAGACAGAACATCATATGGTTTTGGGAGGGCATGACAGTGAATACATTATCACATCATTTTCATTTTTGAGTGAACTATTGCTTTAAAGTTAGCTTCTAATTCGCCAAAGAGCATATGCCGTGAAACATACAAAATGAAACCAAATAACCTTCATTAAAAAAACACAAAGCAAAAGAGTGCAGGATAAAAAGAGAGATTTGGGGTGTTACTGGAAACTGGTGGGCTAAGAGCTAACTCTGACTGTAATTACAGACTCTCTCAGCAAACCGCTATAGTCAAGTCTCATTACAGTCACTGCATGATACTGTTACTACTGGTGACCAACGCAGCACCTCCCCAACACCTAAAAGACCAACCATGTTCATCTTCCATCCCTTCCATTTCTCTCAATCTCTCTCCTGTACAGCGCAAATTCACTTAGAATACCTTTTCATGTTTCCTTCGATCCCTTTATTCCCCACTTTCACTGTCATTTACCCTCTCTCTGTGAGTGCCTCTGTCTCTGAGACTCCAATTTACTCTAATTCAATTCCATATCGAACAGCTCATTCACTATGAAATAAGGTCTTTTTCAGCACTGCAGTTCTATGGACCGCTGAAACTCCAGCTCTCTTTCTTCCCCCCCACAACACTCTCTGCCATCAGCACCCCATTGCCCATGGGCTGACTTATCATCACTTTGATTCTGGCCTTGTTGATCTGTTTCTCATGGGTTCTGCATGTTCCTCAGTAAATCTTACTGTGAGAGGGAGGTTGTTTGCGTACTGCACACTGAGCAGATGTCATTATGTCTGCCGTGTAAATGAACAAGGGCTCGTAAAATGTCACGTTTCTATCGGTCAGCCTGACTGATAAATTGATGCATCTTTTCATCATATCTCCCTGAGTACCCTAAGACATGGCTGGTGTTTTGATGCCCTATTCTTTGATAAATTATATTCATGAATTTGTGAGTGTAACGGAGGCCAGCTAGTAGTTGCTGTGCGAGTAAACCGCACTCCTCTGATCTCAAGAGACGCTCTAGCGACTGACGCTAGAGGTTGCAGCCTTTAGCCTCCTTGTTAGAGCGTCCGACTCTCATGTCTTTGGACCCGAGTTCGAGTCCCGCTTAGAGCGGGGTGGTTTGAACAGGAGGGGTTACATTGGTGCCGTGACCCGGATGGGAGTGAGGTTTAGGGGGGTGAGTGTAACGGAGGCCAGCTAGTAGTTGCTGTGCGAGTAAACTTCACTCCTCTGATCTCAAGAGACGCTCTAGCGACTGACGCTAGAGGTTGCAGCCTTTAGCCTCCTTGTTAGAGCGTCCGACTCTCATGTCTTTGGACCCGAGTTCGAGTCCCGCTTAGAGCGGGGCGGTTTGAACAGGAGGGGTTACATGAGCACCATTAATATACAAATGCCACGGTAAAACCTTAGTTAACATTAGTTTTTGTTAACAAGAATGATCAATATTTCTACAGCATTTATTAATCTTAATGTTAATTTCAACATTTACTAATACATTATTAAATGAGCAATACATTCATGTATTACTTTGTTAATGTTAGTTACTAAAATACAGTCATTCGTTGTTTGTTCATGTTAGTTCACAGAATATTAACTAACTTAGTTCACCCAAAAATGAAAATTCTGTCATTAATTACTCACCCTCATGTCATTCCAAATCTGCAAGACCGAACATACAGTCGATAAAAGTCATCTTTGAATCTGAAGTCACCCTCGACAACAGCAGTCAATCTGAAATTGCACTATTGTTACCATTGTTTGCACTATTTGCCATCGCCACTTTACCTCTATAATTCACTTTATCCATCTTTTTTTTAATCTTTCTTCTGTTGTTGTCACTGTTAAACTTTTGTTGTTATTGTTATTGTTTTGTTGTTGTCAGGCACCTAGGGTCTGAGAGTCATAGAATTTCAATTCTCTGTATGTATGTACTGTACGTATGGCAGAATTGACAATAAAGCTGACTTTGACTTGACTTTGATCTTTGGAACACAAATGAAGATATTTTTGATGAAATCTGAAATGTAATAAAAATAGCTTTACACTTATAAATAAATATTTTACAGCTATTTAAATTAGCTTCTTTAGTATAATGAAAATATAAAAGTCACAATATTAATTTTGGGTGAAAAAAGTGATCATCATACAGTATTTGGTGGTTCCTGTGCATCAAAAAGTTTCTGTCACTGTCATGCAGCACAATTTTCTACTTACCCGTTTGTTGCAAACTGACATTCTCATTCTGATTGGACAAAAATGTGTGTAGACAGGATGAGTCATCAATATTTTTGGTGCACTTTCCTGGATGATAAAGAATATTTTCAAATGTGTATATCTGCTAAAAATATTTTTGTTGACTTCTCAAACAGTAGAACATAGATTTAGACCTGTAAAGTTAATACACAAGGACTTCAAGTCTCAAATTTTAAAGAAAGACCTAGTACTAATAACACAAATTCTCACTCTGAATCTCATTAACATCTTTCAACTCTGAAACAAAACTAAACAACATTTAATATCCCATTTACCTCCTAGTTTGATTCCAAAATGGAGTCAATCTTAACCAAACAAAGGCCTCAGCATTGTCACATTACTGAATTTTCTGTAGTAATAGTCTCTCAGAGCTTAATATCCAAGTAAAAATAAACCTCTTACCCCATGCTGCGGATTTCACGTAACCCGTCATAAATACTAATTTCCCCATCTCATCTGCAAGCCAGACGCTGATGCAGTCTTGGGAGGAAATATAAAGCTAAAAGATCTAAAAAGAAAAAAAGAACATTCCAATCTCATCTGATAACATGGTAATGCTGTAATAATTCAGTTCTGATATAATCTATGAATAATGTATTCGTGATTTATTGGTGTACAATCCACAGTGATGTTGAGATATGGGGTGTTGTTATCAAGCTCAAAGAGGCAGACCAACCAGCTAACTTTAGATGATCTTCAGCCAGAAAGGAGGGCATCTGCGCAGTAGAAAGCCTCTATAAAGCCCACCAGGGGTCAAGAAGCCTGCAGAAGTCTCAAAGAACTAGGAGCAGGAGTTCCCAAGGCCCTCCAAGTAAAGGGTATCATTACCATCTCCCCAGCAGCTCACCCTCGACAACAGCAGCCCAGCATGGTGTTCAGCGCTTGGGGCAGAAATACCATAGGCCATAGGGTGCCCTGTCTGTAGGAGGCACTTCAACACAGCAGGAAACACCAGCAGCGTCTCCACAGAGTTTTGATCTGGCTATTAAATGCATGACAGATTTAATATGCATTATCTCTGACAATATACACTAGTTTGAGAGGGATATTGTACAAATAACATCAATCAGAGAATTGGGTCCAAGTGGAATTTAGGTCATAATTTGTTGAATCGTCTTAGTGCCAAATGTCACAGTTGGATCAACAGCTGGTTCTCATCATATAAATGGAAGTGATGTATTTTATAGATAATTTCCTACATGTCTAGTTCTCTTCACAATGGACAATGGTAGCCACAAATCTTGTGTTAATGCAACACTGATATCAACTACATGAGGCTGACACTCCTCAGCAGATGTTTGAAATTAAAATATTTTGTGAATGACCAAATATAACAGGTTCATTATTCTTTGTAATGAATTATGAGATGCTTATTGTACTTTGATTATATGGTTAGATTTACTGCAGTAATAAAATGTTCCTTACAGTGCATTTTAAAGTCTTTTGGTCTTGAAACCTGAAAAAAAAGAAGAAAAAAATCTCACACTATAAAGGATGAATGTTGTGTTATATAGTCTGGCTTATGTGTGTTATCAGTTTATTGGGATGGAAATGTGATGTAGGATAACACGAAAGGCTTAAAGAGGAGTGCCAATATCATTTGGGACCTATGCTTTGAGATGGCGAGACGTAAAATTACACAGAATAAAGATGAATCAAGAGGATCTTCTTTTATTTATTATTATACAATCCTCCCAGAACAGCAGGCAGCAATGAAGACAATCCACTTAAGTAAGAACAAATGAGGTTTCTTTGAATTCATAAAGTATGCACCGCATGGCTCAGCCACATATTATTATGGGTCATGCAAGTGTACACCTGAAACTTAGTTCAGGATGTGCGTATGATTCCTAAAAATGGATCCATTACAGCGAAAATCAAATTCATGCTGTACAACCTTATTGCTTTTCTTTATATAAGACCAACGGAAGCTATAAATTACAGTGAGGCTGCACATTATGCTGAGCTGAGGTTCCAACCAACTCAACCAAGAATGCAGAACAATCATTGAGTTCCTCAGTGGGCTGACTTGAAGCAGTGCACCATTGCTCATTAAAATGAAAAAAAAACAAAAAAAGGAAAAGCTTTTTGTAGAGTTAATAGACAGGTTCACTTGTCTGAACCCAATGAATCATGTTACAAGAAGTCAAAGGTCTGAAAAGTTCAACTCAAATCTCCACGGTCAAGGACTGCACGATCCCAGATGGTCCTGTGCTTTTAAAGCAAATGATAGCACTATTAGCTCTGAGTGGTAGCACATGTCTTCTATTGATTCTTCTCATCAATTGGTCAATTACTAGACTTTTCAGAGTCACAAGGTTATATAGGTGTTGGCAACAATTATATCTAAAATTACCCCAGTTAAACTGAAACAGCTGGTAAATTACTCCCAATTGATTGCACTTTACTTCAGCTGCCTTGACAAATTGATTATTTATCAGTAGTTACAAGGACATACTTTATAGAAGTGAGTCTTGTTTTGCATTGGTCACAAACAAATAAAATAATAATATGACACTAGAAAGAAGCTTGGAAGTCGATACTTTCCCAACTTATCCTTGACGGTTATAAGTAGTGTATGAAAATTTAGACTGGATTGTCTTTGACATTGACTTTTCGATGCTTCAGGGTTTGTGAGTGAGCATCTGTAAGACATACGTGATTTATATACATCAAGGCCGATTTCCAGTAATGGGAGGTAATTCAGCAATCCGGTCAGCCCAAGGCCAATTATTTTTTAACCTGAATCCATGTGCTTCTGCTCTGTGAAACTACCTCTGCTAAAGACTGTCTAAAGGTCCAAGCAGAAGATGTGAGTGTACTACGTATGACCAAACCAGGGAATTCAATTGCATACTGTGAGATGATGTCCATATGTTTACCATTTCCTAATTAAAAATACAGTTCATGATCATCATTGTCTAGAATCTGTAAAAATGGTGGTGCACAGGAACATAAAAAGAATATATATTGTCATTGCTTTGTCCACTTTACAGAGGATATTTTCCCTGGCTGCAAGGTTGAGCGGGGAATGACATGTTTCCAAATTGTTCCTACTGCCACCCCTGAGGGATCACTTCACTGTCAAAAAGGGGGTAAAACCGGGAATGACGACGCCAAAGAACAAGGACACAGGGGCTTGGAACATGTCGAGTCCTTGTTTGGATACAATACGAGGGAAATTGAATCATTCACAAGGAACTGGGCCTGATTCAGGGATTAGGGGACTTTTGTCTCATTGGTCAATGGCTGGCTGACTTAAAGGCGGGGAATGTGGAAGGTCCTGGTAGGTGGTGGAACTCAGGAATCAGGGGGGTCCGCAGCAGATTAGCTCATCTGAGGTCTGCGGAAACATATCTGGAATGTGTACATGACGGTTTTGCTCAAAATGGTAAGAATATTCAAGTGCAGGAGCTGAGTTTTTTCTTAATCCTCCTCTAAAGCGCACAGGCTCTTGGTTGTTTGCGCCCTCCATCTGTTGCCTGTTTTGGCAGTCGGAGCCGCGCTCAGCATTTTGAACACGTTCACCCAGATGGCATAGACAGACCCATAGTAACCTTGAGTGCTGGATTTGAAGTGAATTGAAATATAATCCAGATAAGAATATGTTTCCAGATTATTTAAATCAAAAAGAACAATTCGCCAGTGCCTGGATTAGGGCGGAAACGGAAAATAACAGCATCAGAAAGCAGCTGCGGGTCATAGCAAATGAAAGGCAGCTAAAACATGATGTAATGACAGTTTATATGAATATAAGCAGAATATAAGGGACAAGATGCAATATTCTTTGATTAATCTTATAAATGACAATGGAATGATATCAGCTTATTAAGGATCCAGAGGAGCTTGTCAGTTGAGTTATTTTTCTGCAGCTTAAACTCTTAAACATAGTTTCTTTGTTACAAATACTAATATATAGGCCCCATATCAATCTTTAACCTTAATGGGCTTGTGCTGTTGTTATTGTGCAGACAGTCGATAAATCATACAGGCTAATCTAATGACCAGCACATACCTCTGTGAATTTTCATCCAATTTTGCAGCTTAAAATATGGTTGGCTTAGCGACTCAGAGGAGACAGGAAGGAGAAGGATCCCTCCCGTGTTATCTTCTCTGAGTCTGAGCAACAATTTTTCATTTTCTCAGAACCGTACAAGAGCACATGTTCACTGAAACAATGTAAAACAAACTAAACATGAACAGAATACAAGAAAACAAAACAATACAACTGATGATATCATGTGATAATCTACTATTCACAATCCTTTTATGGACTTTTTTTTCTCTTCACATTTTGAAGTAAACTTTTACAAGTAAACCTTGTAAACTTTGTAAATAACATTGAATGGATATACAAAAGAAAAAAAAAAAACACATAATGTGTTTCAGTAACTGCTTGTCCATCTGTAGACATATGTAAATGCTTTTCAAATATACGACACAAGTAATACTGCCCTCTACACATATCATAATACACACTCTTTGGTTTGCTGTCACTGTTCAACACTTAACTGCTTCTCTCAGATGCTGAAAGTAATATCAGCACATGCCTATTATGAGGTAAGTACTGAGTTAGTTTATGATTGGTTGTTTGTTACTAGAGATGAAAATCCTGGTAACTAACCTGGAGCCCTAATTCCGGTTCTTTAACTGTTCCATTAATAATTATTTTAATACCTTGGGGAACAAATACTTTGGAAAAAAGAAAGTTTCATTGCAAATGATGGGATCGTTTTAATAAATCATTTTAGAGTGAACACAAATGCAATCCAATGATTGACCTTAACAGTATATTAAATAATAACAACAACAACAACAAAAATCTTAAATTACTGTACACATTGCCATATGAACAATCAGTCAGTAACTACAATGATTTAAAGGTGCAGTGTGTAGTATTTATGAGGATCTATTGACAGAAATGCAATATAATATACATAACTATGTTTTCAGGGGTGTATAACGACCTTACATATGGACCATTATGTTTTTATTACATTAGAATGAGCCATTTTTACCTCCATACACCGTGGGTCCCCTTACAGTGAAGTCACCATTTTGCACCGCCATGTTTCTACAGTAGCCCTAAATGGACAAACTGCTCTACAGAGCGCTAGCAACTCTCTGCTGTCTCATACGACGATATCTTTGTCTTGTGTTGGCCACCGTAGCTTTTTTTTCAATGTGCTTAGAAAGGGAGGGGAGAGCGGAGGGCTTTGCAATTTGCAACCTCAATGCTAGATGTCGCTAAAATTTAATTCTTATGGTCAAGTACAGTTTATCTGTGTGATTTCCTAAAAAGAATAAACTCATAAGACTCATTTGTTCCAGAATCAAACTTCACTGGTGCACTTTTTGATTGACTAAACAGAACCGGCTCATGTAGTCATTTGTTTAAGACTTGGATGTTCTATATAGTATGAGTATGTGTAGTATAAATGTAATCCGGACATACTATATTAGCCATGTTGACCTTAACAAGATTGTTAGTTCCATTGCGTTACTTCCATTCACAAATCCTCTTCCGTGGCCTCATGGGATAGTTAAGTGTCCATCGTATGCACACTTCAGAATTTCACCAGAAGTAGTATGTCATTCGGGTAATTTTTGCCTGTGAGTACTGTGAATTCAGACATACTTATTTTGCCACATACTGTTTTTCACTATAAACAATATAATTAGAGAAATATACAATTTCGGATGCAGCCATAGTCTTTTGTTCGGGAAGAAGACTACCATGGCTCTACTGCATGTTTTTGATTCACTAAAGAGAATCAGCTTATGAAAACCATTCGTTCAGGAATCAGACCACACTGGCACACTATGTTTTTGATTCACTAAAAAGAGCCAGTTCACAAAGTCAATTGCTCGGGGATCAGACTACCATGGTTGTGCTTTATGTTTCTGATTCACTAAAGAGAATCAGCCCATAAGAGGAATCAAACTACACTGGTGCACTGTAAAATACACTAAAAAGAAAAGCTAATTTATGAATTAATTCAGGAATCAGGCTTCCATGGTTGTGTTGCATGTTTCTGACTAATTAAAAAGAACCAGCTAATAAGAATAATTTGTTCAGCAAATATACTACACTGGTCACGTATGTTATGTGCTGTAAATTCTATTGTCACCTAACAATAGTTTAGTCTGTAAACACCCTCAAAATAAAAAAAGCTAGTGGTCTCTTGAAATTTACCCAAGGTTCATAGTGGACCACACAGAATCTGAAATTCCACCAACAACAATACCTAAGTATTAATACCTAAGTACAATAACAACATTTTTCTTTCATCAACCAAAAAGTGTGAGGAAAACAAAGACCGAGAGGTATACAGCGCACACTTCCTTTGTAAAACGAACACACAATTGCACACACACAAAGTCAGCAACTGCAGGGAATTGAGTTTGACAGAGTACGCTGAGTGACTAACTTCGGCTCTGTCGTGCAGGTGGACAGATTTAGGAGGACTGGCAGAGGGAGAGAACTTGCTCCACAAATGTTTAACGAGCTGAAGAAACATTCTCTCTCCACCCCCACATCAGGGGCTCCAGCTCCGTCAGATGAACTTCACCAGACAAGCTCCCCCAGAGCCCGTAAATCACTCCCTATCCTTCATTGATAAGAGCCCGGGGAGCTGTTTATGTGGTTCAAAACCGGTGGAGCTGCGGCCTGAAACTCAGATGAACTATAACAGCTAAGCTCACTGCGACCCTTCCAGCTTCCTTCTCCCCTTCGACACATGTATCACTCCCAGTCTAAACAGGAGATTCGAGAAATAAATGCCTTGTCAGAGAGCCACAAGCCCAGTGTGGGAGTGCCTACCTCCACGATTCATATAGTCTTCTTCATGGTTCTCATGATGATCATCAGACTCATTTGTATTTGAAGCGGGACAAACTGTTGCTAGGGTTACACTGATTAACCGTGAGCCAAAGCTCTTGTATCCCATAGGTTGAACACGTTTCGTGAGCCATCTCTGGCACAGCAGGTCAGGGCTGTGGCCTCTGTTCTGAGCATCTGCTGAAGGATCACACGCTCTTTGATGTGCTGTTGATCTGCTCAGGCATTGGTGTACCACCATCTGCTTTTAGCTGGTGAGATACATTTTTCAGTGATATGAGATTCACTCTCTCGCTCTCTCTCTCTCGCATGTCATCTCACTTTCTCTCTCTCTCTCGCTCTCTCTCTCTCTCGCTCTCTCTCTCTCTTTCTCTCTCTCTCTCTCTCTCTCTCTCTCTCTCTCTCTCTCTCTCTCTCTCTCTCTCTCTCTCTCTCTCTCTCGAAATACAACTGCAACGCATATGTTTAGCTTTATTTAGCGCATTATGACTGGTGTTACAGAAGAGACTTCTCAAACTTAATGCAATCGGCCAGGTTACTCACGGTCAGGAATGATGGATCAGACTGTGACTAAATAACCCAGACTGGGCTGTTTCTTGCCTTTTGGTGTTGGAAATAAGCCCACTGTGGTGCATTTAAGGTGCAACAGCTTGTACAATTAATCATGCCCCCATTAGCACAAGGTCCTCCATGGATCTCAGTCAAATGTGGGGAGAGACTCACTTATAGTTCAGAACAAACGAGAACTTTCCCACACTGATGAGAAACCTGAGAACATGGAGCTGGAATGTCAGGAGGTCAGATGGATTGTTCTGTTGCTTGCAGACATTAATATATTATTAAAACAGGGGTGTGGTTTTTCTTATAGGAAAGAACATTCAGTGAGCAGAGTGTAGATACATACTGTATATACAAGATCTAGTGCACTACACTCAAAATCACTGGCATTTAATGAAATTCATTCTTTTTCTACCTCTTTTTCTCTCTCTTTCATTCTTTTCCTATTCTTCTTCTTCTTCCTCTTCCACCCTCCTTCCCCTCTTCTTCCTTCTCATCATCTTTTTCTTAATTTCCTCCTCCTTTTATTTTGTTCATAATTTCTTCTTTTTCTGCTCCTTTCTTTATTTCCAGTTTTATATTCTTTCTTTCTTTCTTTCTTTCTTTCTTTCTTTCTTTCTTTCTTTCTTTCTTTCTTTCTTTCTTTCTTTCTTTCTTTCTTTCTTTCTTTCTTTCTTTCTTTCTTTCTTTCTTTCTTTCTTTCTTTCTTTACTTCTGAAACTTTTTCATCACATCTCCATCTGCTTCTACTGACCTGACCTGACAACTTTCGAAATATGACTTACAAAACCTGCAAGGTTTCATGATTTGGAAAACAATGTGCTTTTAGTCACATTCTGTTTCTTTCCCAATCCATTAATATTCTTCATTTGTGCTGAAACACAATTCCTTCACTAAATGGACATAAGAGATTCATTAAACCAACTCAACAGATGGGCAATGGTCAAATGCTCTTGGCAAACTCCCATCAGTAGCCCACTGTATTATTATTATTACCACACGATGACTGACATATCTATTTCTCTTAGTAATAGCACCGGAATGTTTATTATCAGCTCTCACACTAACAGCAGACACCAAAATAAGTGAATAATAATGAAATGAAACAGGCCACTGCTGCGTCCACATTCAAAGCCAACAGCTAAATGAGTCTGACCTTGAAGCTGCCAACGCAGAGAACTCCTGCCCTACAATTACTGGGGAATTGGGAGATGTTAAACCCATCAAAACACCCCCCACCTCTCAGATCTGCCCAACATCCAGATTTGACCTTGAAGGTGGTATAACGCCGGGCATGTCAGCACTCTCCCCAGCAGACCTGAACTATTTCAGACACCTGTGTGAAACTAAGCGTTCTGACAAAGGCAGGACTTTCTAGCAAGTGCTTGTGGAACAAAAAAGGTCTACATATCTGAAATCACAAGGCTTGACATCGTCAGTGCCCATCTGCACTGACATTAAACCATTATGGTTTAAATAACCATTAAATGCATGAATGTTTCGCGAATTCTTACATATTTGGGTCTTTAGCGACTTGGATCTATATCTAACATGGATGGATTGCAATAATATAAAACTCTCCTGATATTAGAGTAACAATTACAGAAGAATAAAATAAAGCATAAAAAATAAAAATGCTGTTACCTTTTGGAGCTTGGAAGGGTTTAGTTTGAACAGATGCTTTATACCATCATCACTGTCCTCGTCAGAGCTCATTTCCCAGTACATTCAGCATCTGGCTCATATTCACGATCGCAAACATATTCTCAAATCTATCATTTTCAACATCTTCAAAATCAATATTTTGATCGCCGACAGCTTTTTCACCATATCCACCATCAAATGACAGTGACACTAATATCTGACTACTTGCTCTGCAGTAAATTGTTGAACCATTTCAAGGTTTGCTGATGACACTTTCTATTCTTTTGTTTTCTGCCTGTAGTAACCAAGGGCCCTATCATAAACTCAGCGCAATTCAGTGATGCAAGTGTTTATTGCTAGTTTCAGCCCAATGCAGTTATCATTTTCACGTCCAGCTCCACATTTAAATAGCAAATTTACTCACGCCCATCTGTGAGCCCATGGGCGTGCTAGTCTGAAAACGAGGTGTGTTCAGGTGCATTGTTGGCACGTTGCTATTTTGAGGCAACTGAAAACAGCCATTTTGAGGCCACTGACCAACAAAAATCTGGTCTAAAGTCAATGGAGCAGTATTTAAAGGGCATGTTAGTTATATGCGCCTATAGACAGGTGCATAATGCACATACACTCTGCTTATAACACACACACACACAGGGACGTGCAGCAGCACACAAACATTTTTAAATATTTAAAATAAAATGATTCCTCTCTGGAGAGTCTTTCCGCTTGCAAATTACGCAATGTAAATAGTGAATCTGCCATGGTGCAAGCGGCAACTGGCTTTTAAAGGGAATGGGTGATGAGACTCTGATTGGTTTATGCACATTATGTCCAAAACACACCAATGACTCATTAAGAGACTACAACCCTTTTGACTTTTTTTTTTCGTCACTAAACTAGCAAAACGTTTCAGACACGTCCTAAGTGCACCTGCGCCATGCGCTTCAGATCATGCGCTCAGATCGGTAAAATAAGGCCCCATGAGTGAAACGTCACTTCATCATTGTGTATCAGACATCGCCACCTTGTGGAATAAAGGTGAATTGCACTTATTCAGTCATCAAAGATTAAATTTTTGTTGTGCAGAAAAAATTTACTTACACTGCTACACACCTTGGGTCATTCGCAAGACTATACATTTTTTTTTAAAAAAAAAAAAAAAAAAAGATTTGGAAAACAGGCATTCTTTTATCATTGTATTTTTATTTTTTTCTTGTTATATTGTTTATAATGAATTGATTGAGAACTACAAAGAAGGTTGATGTCTAACTTTTAAAAATGAATAAGGACAGTGAATGACGTCCCGGGTTAGTAAAGACCCGAGGTATGCTTTTATGGGTTAATAATAAAAAGAAAGTCATTATTTTAGACACTGAATGCTATTGTGGTCCAGTGCACTTACTGTTTTTCCTCAAGACAATGAAAAATACAGGTGTAAAAACGGTATTGAAAAAGTATGTAATTGTTCAAATGGTTTATTTTTTCCCTTTTGGTCTTTATTTTAATATCCTTTCCCCTCACTTTCCCCACAAGTTTTTATATCCATGGGCATAGTCATTTTATCAGGCCCAAAAATAACTAATTAAAACAAATTATGTCATATTTGTAATATAATTCATAATTCACAAACTTAAAATGATTCTGTTGCATTATTAAAAACACACTTAAAAAAATCAACAACCTCTTTTATTCACAATTATTTGAAGGAATCATAAACATGAAATCTTGTTCTCTTACTCTACTTCTCTGCATTTCACTTCTGTGCTGGCTTTCATACCAATTTAGCTAATACTCTAAACTTGGCATTGTGTATGGCAAATATTGTCGGCTTATGATAAATTGCTTGCAATCTTCCTTATTTGTAAGTCGCTTTGGATAAAAGTGTCTGCTACATGAATAAATGTAAAATTGGCATTTCCCTTCCATGATGCAACACAGCAAATGTTTAAGTAATTATTAAAAACACATTTTTAAAATAGTTCTATCAAAATGTCCACCTTCAGAGCAAGAGTAAGAGTTTGTTGTTGATCAATTGATGAGTCACATTTCTTGCTCTCGTTCATTTTTCTCAGTGATAAGGGTAGAAGTTTATGCTCTCCTCACTTCCTCATCTTCCTGATAAGACGTGAAGGCTATGGGGAACAATGAAAGCACTGGAGAGGTTTCCTCAGAAACCAAAGATAACTGCTAACTTCACCTCCTCTTCAACAAGGGCATCTCAACATCAATACGTTTCTCTTATCCACATCACCCAGCAGTCTTCCCAGTGCTACTCCTGCTGAGAGCAGAAACTTTCACCATGGATCTTCTAGAAAAATATGCTTCCTTAGCAATTCAGGGCTGGATACCTCTACACATCACACTTTCCTCCATAGTCCAGGAGCAGACATCTAACGGGTGTCATAACAGTTTGGAATGAGAAATAAGATGCTTATAAAAATGCCTTTTCTCTTCTCTGTAGCTGATTTTCTTTCTTTCTTTCTTTCTTTCTTTCTTTCTTTCTTTCTTTCTTTCTTTCTTTCTTTCTTTCTTTCTTTCTTTCTTTCTTTCTTTCTTTCTTTCTTTCTTTCTTTCTTTCTTTCTTTCTTTCTTTCTTTCGTCATATGTCAAAATGGCATTCCTCCTATAAAAAAGCGCTTAAGTTCTTAACACTTTCATGTGTGGCGTCCACTACGGTGGTCAGATATTTGGAAGCCATTTTGTACCATGTCCCAACCACAAAGTGGCAAACACCCAAAGCGTTACGATTCCATTTCATTATTATTTTGAATCTCTTTGTTGTTTTGAGACATTGCATCATACATTCAAAATGGTGCAGGAAAGAGGAGATGCACCAAGTACCTCAAGAATAAGTGTTAAATCCATTTATTCTCAGATAACCAGACAGGAACAAAAAATATTTTTTTAGCTAAATAAGATGTATCAAATACGTTTATCCAGATTTTAATAATATTATCTTGTAAACATTTTTCTGTGGCAGAAAATACATCTGTCCACTCCAGTGGACGTCATGCACCAAAGGGTATATTGGGCCTATATTTAGATTCCACCTTATTTTGTATGTTTTAGTTAAAATTATGATATAATTTACACTTGAATAGTTTTATTAAACAGTGATATTAAATAGTCTTCATATTTGATCATTTATTTCAGTGCTTACAGTCTATATTTATTTATTAGGTCATATAAAAGTGTAGGCATATACTTATTTTAAATAGTTCATAATTATTTTGTTAATAGTTTAAATTGGTGGAAGAAGGTAAATTAAATGAGACTAATTATGATACTGGTTCTACTGATTCACTTTTTATACCGTTGATGCATGATGTCACTGCAGTGGCCAGATATGTAACTCCCTCCAAAAAAAAAAAAAAAAAAAAAAAAAATATATATATATATATATATATATATATATATATATATATATATATATATATATATATATATATATATATATATATATATATATATATATATATATATATATATATACACTCACCTAAAGGATTATTAGGAACACCATACTAATACTGTGTTTGACCCCCTTTCGCCTTCAGAACTGCCTTAATTCTACGTGGCATTGATTCAACAAGGTGCTGAAAGCATTCTTTAGAAATGTTCGCCCATATTGATAGGATAGCATCTTGCAGTTGATGGAGATTTGTGGGATGCACATCCAGGGCACGAAGCTCCCGTTCCACCACATCCCAAAGATGCTCTATTGGGTTGAGATCTGGTGACTGTGGGGGCCATTTTAGTACAGTGAACTCATTGTCATGTTCAAGAAACCAATTTGAAATGATTCAAGCTTTGTGACATGGTGCATTATCCTGCTGGAAGTAGCCATCAGAGAATGGGTACATGGTGGTCATAAAGGGATGGACATGGTCAGAAACAATGCTCAGGTAGGCCGTGGCATTTAAACGATGCCCAATTGGCACTAAGGGGCCTAAAGTGTGCCAAGAAAACATCCCCCACACCATTACACCACCACCACCAGCCTGCACAGTGGTAACAAGGCATGATGGATCCATGTTCTCATTCTGTTTACGCCAAATTCTGACTCTACCATCTGAATGTCTCAACAGAAATCGAGACTCATCAGACCAGGCAACATTTTTCCAGTCTTCAGCTGTCCAATTTTGGTGAGCTCATGCAAATTGTAGCCTCTTTTTCCTATTTGTAGTGGAGATGAGTGGTACCCGGTGGGGTCTTCTGCTGTTGTAGCCCATCCGTCTCAAGGTTGTGCGTGTTGTGGCTTCACAAATGCTTTGCTGCATACCTCGGTTGTAACGAGTGGCTATTTCAGTCAAAGTTGCTCTTCTATCAGCTTGAATCAGTCGGCCCATTCTCCTCTGACCTCTAGCATCAACAAGGCATTTTCGCCCACAGGACTGCCGCATACTGGATGTTTTTCCCTTTTCACACCATTCTTTGTAAACCTTAGAAATGATTGTGCGTGAAAATCCCAGTAACTGAGCAGATTGTGAAATACTCAGAATGCCCGTCTGGCACCAACAACCATGCCACGCTCAAAATTGCTTAAATCACCTTTCTTTCCCATTCTGACATTCAGTTTGGAGTTCAGGAGATTGTCTTGACCAGGACCACACCCCTAAATGCATTGAATCAACTGCCATGTGATTGGTTGATTAGATAATTGCATTAATGAGAAATTGAACAGGTGTTCCTAATAATCCTTTAGGTGAGTGTATATATATATATATATATATATATATATATATATATATATATATATATATATATATATATATATATATATATATATATATATATATATATATATATATATATATATATATATATATATATATATATATATATATATATATATATATATATATATATATATATATATATAGTACTTTGTGATTCAATAATTCATGCATGAACGGGTTAATATACTGAAACTAATTATTGTATTGTGGTTCAGCATATTTTTATCTATACAAATAATTTTATTAGAATAAATATCTTTAACAACACACTCAGACACGTATTCTGTTCAAATTCATAATTTGCCAAAATAAACCACAACAGTGACTGTTCACTTTTTAAGTGGCCTTGACTGCTGAATTTTTTCTCCCATTAATGTTTTTTAGAGGCATTTTAAAACATTTCTTCAACAGTGAGTTTTAAGCCTTGAACTAAACTTGCCAGCTCTGAGATGAACAACAACATTTGATGTAAAGCTAAAGAAGTATTCAAGAATTGGGAAAGAAACAAAGTACAAGACTGTGTACTTTATGGCCTGTTTTATTTTTTTTGACATATATATTAAGATATGTCATTGCAAGATGCTTTCAGTTAAAACAGCTCAAAATGCGCATTTTAGTCTGGGACTAGTTAGTTTTAGTAAGCTGTCTGTGAAACTAGGGAAATGTCTTTTCAGTGACCCATCACCACATTCTGATTTTACATAAAATTATATTGTAAAATTGCTAAGCGAGCAAAACACCACATTGATGTTATAATAAACAAAGCCATTCAAAGATTCAACCCTGCAAGAAAGCATGTCGATTAAAATGCTTTTATCACAATTACCCATTCTAGTGTTTCAGTGTCACGTGCGTGAAGTGAAGAGCAGACAGGGTGTAAAAGGCTTTATTTATAGCCTGCATTAAATTCAGATTCATTGAGCTATACTTCTAATTTTAGTACTCATGAAGCAAAGCATCAGAGTATGCAAAAGACTGCATCAATAATTTGGAATTTGTTTTCTTGAAAATAAATGTGAACACATTAAATTTTAATTACAGAAGAAGATAAAACCAATATCTGGTGTGATAAATCTGTTCTAAGACATACAGTAAGTATTGGATACATTACATTTGAAACCAAAGGAAAATGTATTATTACCCTTCCTCACCAGGGTAGGGTTGCACCAGCCTTTCATAAGTTCTTTCATTTTTCGGTTGCACCGTTTGTTCTTAAGGCAGACCGTAGCTAGGAGGTCGTAAGCTCTCCATAAAGTAATGAGTCGCATAATGATCAGGGCAGCCTTCAAATACGTGAGCAGAAATGCAGTGAATTTCAGTTTATCCTTCATTCTAACTACTTTTGCCTCACATAGCTAACGGTAAAAATAAGTTTCCACTAAATACGATACTTAATCATGAATAACATAAGAGCTTTTATATATAAATACAATTCAGAAACATTCCGTATTTAAAACAAATTTAATAAGGATCAATAAATAAATAACATTTATTGATTATGACTGATTTTATTTTAACATGCACAACACAGACCGATGGGACAGTTGCACACAGCGGACAGTGTTTTGAACTGGTTCGTGTTGAAGAGCCGCTAACATAGTAATCTATTCAAAAAATGTTTTCTCTCTTAAAATGTAAGTGTCAGGATTATCATATACGTGCAAAGAATTGAAGTCTGTCGTATTGATGCAGTTCAGTGTGTCTGCTATTTTATTCCAACCATTACTCCTGATCATAAATATTTAGTTTATACGTAGAGTTACGCTTCAACTCAGTTTAATAGTGCATCGCAAAAATATCTAGTGGTGCATAAGTTGTAAATTAGAGCCCATTTACGTCAAAACTAGGCTAAGTTGTAACTTTATTGCAAAACGGCTCACTTTATTCTCTGGCCCATGTTTACCTCACATTTTCTAAAAGAAGCAAGAAAAACTATGACATTTCTGTTAAGTCATTCACAGTGCTTTATGGGAGTGGAGAGTCACTGTTGAGTTCATTTGTTCATTTTCCCATTTCCTCGCTATTCTCGCTTAAGGATTGTTACCAAGAATTCAACAATTAAGCTTAAAAATAATTGCATTTTCTAAAAAATGAAGTTGAGATCACAGAATATCTGGCTTCGAAAGAAGCGTACACTATTATTTAACAACCTCAGAACTCATCGTAGGCATCTCCACAGGTGTACACTTAATTCTATTGTTTACTTCTGGAATGCTATGGTTGCACTCAGTCGTGGCAAACTTTGATGCTGACTTTGATGTTTGATTCGTCACTGAAAGTCTCTCAAATCTTTTTATGATACCTTTGAACTCTTCGGCCTCATCATCAGGTGAATGAACACGTCGATTGAGAGGAAGGATATGAGGCAGGAGTAAAATAGTGTCAAAGTCTAAACCATACCTGGGGAGTTCAAGCATGTAACACAGGAAGGAAGTATGTGCTGACAGCTCAAAGTCATCTCTTTTATGAGCTGAGCATCAGTGGCGGCTTTGACATATTTGACTCGGTGTCAGATCTGCCATAAATGGGTAACAGAGATATTCCTCATTGTTTGAAATGTGTTATTTGTATACAGACATATGCTATTTTAACAAAAATAAATAAAAAAGGCACATATTTGGAAGTAAATGCGAGTAAATTCCCTGACTGTTTGTTATCGCGAGTGAATTATAAATCGAATGCAAAAATAATACACTGTGAAATCCAATTATTGCAGCAACCAGTGGATAATACCACTCCACAGGGGCCTCAGGAGTCTCAGCATTCAAAGCTACTCTTCAAAGAGCATAAAACTTTACAGTCTCTTTAATCATGTCATACCGGATGCACTGCGAAATATGTTTTCAGTCTCACACATCAGCAGAGGAAAAAAACAGAGGAATCTTAAACCGGACACATTACGATGAATAACGCTAACAAAACTGTCACTCAAAAAAACCCAGCAAAACAACCTAACAAGTCCACTCACACATCACATGATTAAAACCATAGGTGTGCATCGGCTTTGGCTGGACCTGCTGCTCCTGCAACTTTTCAGAAGCACAAGTTCAAAAGGAACACTGCGAGGGGCTCAGATATCATCACAGAGGCCCCAATGGATTTTACTTGTCAGCTTCTCTAGATCTTTCAGGGCCGTCCTCCAGCCAGCATCCTTCCAAAGTACTGAGCTTAACAATCAGAAGGAGTGGTAAGATGGCAAAAAATACATTTGAGTTTGATAGAGGGTCTGAAGGCATCAATGCAAAAACAGAATACGCTTTCTCTATGTCCCGCTTTCCCCCAATAGGATCATCACCTGGAAGATTACCCTGGTTACGCTGCATTGAGTCAAGTCATCCTTTCTTTTCTCGTCAATCAGCCACCGGAAAGTCAGCGTCTGGAGGGAGAAAAAGGCCCCCTATTGGATCCCAGTCTCTGCAGAGAGAATATGACAATGGCATCCAACAGAGAAGCTCGCAGAGGTTGTAATTTTCCACAAGTGTGGAGCTGTTCCTCTGGGAATGAAGGGAAAGGCATATCTAATTAGTTTTAAATTTAGGCCTTAATTCTGAAAAAGAGGGATATTAAAATTACATTAATATGGCCATGAGCGACTCAATCCATTGGTCATTTTAAAAGGAATGAAATATTTTTGCTATTTTTGCTATTATGAGCAGTACCGCATGCACTTAAGGCAACCTGCACATCAGCTTGTGTGAGTCAGGTAAATGTGTTTGAATAAAGGTAGTAAAAGAGGCATAACTTTGCATGAAAACAAAGTGTAGTCGTGTTGTACTCAACCCACGCTAATATGCCAGTTCACATTCTTAAAGGAATATTTCACCAAACATTAAAAATACTTTCATTATTCACTCCAAACCTTTACACTAAATTGTATCACAAGCTGTCAAGCTCCAATCTTCCACTTCCACACACACACACACACACACACATACAAAAAAGCTCTGCACAAGCACTATAAAATCCATATGACTTATGCACCATGGTTTTCTGAAGTCATATGATAGTAATTGTGTGATGAATAGACCAAAAGTTGAGCCATCTTCATCTCCACTGATGTTATCAAATCTAAGCAGATTTGGTGGAAACAACCCTGAAAGACATTGACATCATGATGTCAAACCTGTACAATGGGTGTCACATATAAGTACTGCCGCACAGGTAAAGATTATATATATAAATGTCTTTACAATCACTTATGATAAATGTAATGCACCTATACAGTGTGTGTGTGTGTGTGTGTATACACACACTCTAAAAAATGCTGGGTTAAAAACGACCCAAGTTGGGTTGAAAATGGACTAACCCAGCGATTGGGTTGTTTTAAGCAAACCGCTGGGTTAAAACAAACACACACACACACACACACACACACACACACACACACACACACACACACACACACACACACACACACACACACACACACACACACACACACAATATCACCCATTATTACTGTTTTTCAAATAAACCTTAGTGAATATAAGATCTTACTGACCACAGAATCTTTTTGGGTGAACTATAAAACATGCAATCAGACTCAACTTTTACTCAACTTTTGCTTCAAGCTGCAATGATATTTTGCGCATCCACTGGCAGAAACAATGGTTTCACCCTTATAAACAAGGATAACATCATTCATACACCTGTGTGGAGGACAGGCGAACACTGAAATGTCACTCATTTAAGTGAGATGACATCAGAAGTATAGTACTATGCTGGTGAGTCATCATCATTTTGATAATGAAACAATGATGAAACCTGCAGATAAAGGTTACAGTCTCAGTTCATTGTGGATATTTGACACCAGAGGCCTGCCCACAGCCCTAAACCAGCAAGCCCAAGAGGCGCAAAGCACAATGCCTCCATATGCTCACAGATACACGGTTTCAACCGCCTCCCACAAACACTGTTACGAAAGCATGCAAAAGCCAGGGAACAGACTGACAGTTCAGTGCATCTCATTTCCCAATGCAGATTTATTTTTGTAATCATCTCCCTACATGCAAATAATCGTATAGACTATAACAGCCTTTGTGAAGATGTAAATACTGTTTCGCCCATTAAAAAATGTAATTTGCCAAATGGCGGTGGTTTCCATTAATTTTGAAAATTACACCGCTCTCAAAGTCTCTCATTTTTATTCATTGTGCTATCACTTTGTGCACTCCAGATACTAAGACTATTAACAAGGTTTAAAACAATGTTATCCAGGGATTTGTGGATGAGAGTTAAACCTCCCAGTATTAAATTGATTCTGAAATGCCAAGAGCATTTGCATTTCATTAAATCTCAACAGAACAATTATACCTTTGTGAACGATGATACAGTTGTGAAGGTGTACAGATTACAAATTTGCATTTGTACTGGGGGCTGGGCATTCTCTGCTTGCCTTAAATGAAAATGCTTGTATTACTGTTATTGTGCAGTCTAAAATGAGCTTCCGAGAAGCGCTTACAAAACTCGATCTGCCTTGCATACTGTGGCTTTTGTCTTTGTGCTTTCAGGAAGGTTTTGATTTAGGTCTAAGCGAGTTTGATGTATAATAGATGGAATATAGGGATGCCTGCTGGTGCAAAACAAGGTGAATTGAGCCCTTTCTGCATCACATATTCGGTGCTGTATATGGTCTTAATCTAGTCCTGCTTTTCTCCATCTATCCTCTTCTGCCTCCCCCTCATTTGTACTCTAGAGGCTCAGAGTGACCCCCAGGGAGTCAATCAGGGCATCAGAGTCTTCCTAGAGGCCTTCGGTGACACACATTTCTCTGAGCAGAACACAGCTATTAATGTCAGCATGGAGTCACCCTAAAGACTCTGCTTTACTCAGTTGTGTTGCCAAAAAGACAGCTTATGACTTCAAAACACTTCGATATTAAGCATAGAGCACTACATTAGCACCATAACACTCCATTTCATCACACCATAAATATTTTTCATTTTCACAATGTTTCCTCTGTGTAGGCCCACTCTACTTCCTGTTCACGTAACATATAGTGGGAACGCTTGGCAGAAAATGCAACACATGCTACTTTAAAAGTGTCATTTTAATGTGTGCTTTGCACGGATGATTCATTAAATAAAAAATTAAAAAAATGTATAAAACAAATGACCGTAGATAAAATAAAAGGCAAAAGCAAATAAAAATAAAATATTAGCAAAAAGTAACAGAAAATGCCTATACCATAAAGCCAAAAGCATCTGAAAATCCTCTCAAACCGTTAATTGCAGAAAACATTTACGCCATCACATGTTTTTTCATTGTCATTTAGAAGAAGAAGAAAAAAAGTATTTTTCAGACAAATCACTGCTGTGGTTGTCTATTGAATCAAGCCATTTAAACGAATGCTAAAACTCTATACAGCACTGATAGATAGCCCACCCCCTGTTCTTCACTGAATGGTTTGAGGACACTTTAGATAATGCAGACAAACTCACAACAAAAGGGCTTTTAGTTTTCCCAGTTGTTGACAAGTCCTTTGAGCTAGAATGGCCATTGTAGCAGCTGGAGAATGCGGAGGGTGAAGGCTGCGGAGCACGCGGGGGACATAAAATAGGCGGCTGGAAATTAGGTTGAGAGTGATGTTTATGGAAACAAAGTGAGAGAGGAACGAGTGAAGACATACATTAGCTTTTACTGGGAGTCCATCTCACTGTGTGGAGCGCGCCGGTCCGCAGCAGGGGCTGAAGAGAGAGATGAAAAATAATGACAACAAGCTGTCATGTCTGTCCTGCTATTACCGAGCAGTGTCATTTCCTGTCTACAGTATGCACAATTGAAACAGGGCTTCTAGTGCAATAGCTTGCAATGCTGTGTAATTTTCGTCAGCAGGAATTCAGTCTCTGTTGAGGTTGGCTGCATGTGAATAGAAACACTCATGTACTAATCATTAGTTAGCCACAATAGGGCAGCGCTGAGGGTGGGTTGCTTGACTTTGAAGTAGCAAAGAACTGCACGAATGTGTAGACAGATGCATACATATGCACAAGCGTGGTCCCCGTAGATTTACCTTTGGACACCTGGGAATGAGACCATTTATGACATGCACTCGATGAACAGACAAACAGAGGGCTACAGATGTCCCCCATATGGCAATGATTCATTCAAAACTTTGTTTTCTCCCACTTATCACTCACTCTCTCACCTCACCTCATCTCATCTCATGGGATTTTTACACTCAACCATCTCTAGGGTTTACAGAAAATTGTCCAAAAAAGAGAAAATATCCAGTGAGTGGCAGTTCTGTGGTCAAAAATGTCTTGTTGATGCCAGAGGTCAGAGGAGAATGGCGAGACTGGTTCGAGCCGATAGAAAGGCAACATCCACTCAAATAACCACTCGTTACAACTGAGGTATGCAGAAAAGCATCTAAAAATGCACAACACATCGAACCTTGAAGTAGATGGTTAACCCGGTGTGTGTATATGTGATGTAGGGGTGAGCGGGGCACTAATGTTGTAACACACATGGTTTAAAACTTTCCACACGTGCCAGCATTATGAAACTTAGTGAATTTACTCGTATCAACAATATTTAGAGAAAAAAATATTTTAAAAAACAAAATGTAAAAAATCTTGGGAAGATATCACTGAACATTTATTTAACCATCGCAAAAGTAAATTTCCTACTTCAGTAAAATCTCTTTTTTTGTGCATATTTAAAATGAGAAAAATCTGATATTATTGTAATGTTATATCTGTTGTTTAACAGTTGAGATGGTTCTTTAATGCTGATCTAACAGCAGAAGACACGAGCCGTGGTTTAAATCCCAGTTGCTCAGGCTGCGTTACAATGAGCCCCTATTAGAACTACGCTATTATATTCTATACTTTTATGAATTCTATTGAGAAACCATGAGAAAATGGTGAATAATGACTGAGAGTCAATGTTCAGAAATGATTCATTATTATTATTTTTTGAACTATGCTTTATAGCAGTGTTTTGCGGTGTGTTTGTTGTCAAACTCAAAAAAATTAAGTTTATATTAAATTCTAAAACTCCCCATCACAAACAAAGTGGGAAAACATCATGGTGAAAACAAGGCCACACAGGCCTAGTAGACGATTGACTAGATTCCGAATAAATCAGTTCAGACTGTTATAAATTCTTGTGACTTAATCACTAAAATAAATCAGTTGTGAATTATGAATCGCTAGTTCCGATTCTAAATCGCTGACAGTGTATGAGTCACACACACGATTCTTGAAATCAGTATATTGTATAATCATATTCTTGTATCGCCCGTCACACATTCATATTTTACTTATAACACTTTAAATGTAATACTTCACCGTGCACACGTGTTGCAGGATATCTGGCAGCAGTTTTTTTTTTCTATTCCAGGTCCCGCCTTTGTTTCAGAAAGAGCATGTGGTACTAATTATGCAATAACTCAAAGAAAAGAAAATATCAGGCTAATTACAACACTTCAAACTTCAGCAAATAATAAAAATAAACATATCACAGATATGTTTGATGTAGAAAATGGTTGCTTCTACTTGTTTCATGTCTTGATTATCACAATATTTCATTATATCATACTGTCAAGCGGTTTATTCCAAGATACTTTATAATAGTAATGAAAGATGGTGCATTGTAGATTATAAAATATGTTAACCAAACATCAATATGTTAACTTTTATTAACTCCTAACATAAAGCATTACTGTAAACTGTAAAATAACATTGACAGTGTTTATACATGGTACATAACCAATGGCAAACATCCACCGGCTATGTATACAGTCTGTTTCCCACACATTTCTTGGCAGTTAGCAAAATTCCAAGTATACTTATACAGACCATATTTGTAAAATCGTACCTGAGTGCTGACTTGTGCATTAGCATTAGAATATAGTTGCGGTGTCAGGAGGGGGCATTCTTTGAGTTTCCCACAAAGGAACAGCAGGGTGCCATCTAGACACCAGTGTGTGCCTTCCTCCTGAGACAGTGGAGTTGTCTGCCCTCTGGGGCTAGCTAGCCTCAAACTTCTGTCACCCCTTAAAAAGTCAGACATGCTTCCCTTCTGAGCGCCCTGTCTCCGCAACTTCAAATCTGACCCGTCCTCCTTTTTCCACCCACCCATCCTTCAACCCCTCAACCTCTCATTCCACGCTCCCACACCCTCTAAACCCAGTCCCGTCCTTCCGTGTGACGCTATGGCTTTGATCTCGGGGACCGGCGTGGTTCAGTAGTTGGCAGTCACAACTCTTTCCCTGTTCCACATGGCGAGGCTGCCCACTCATGTGGCCTGTACAGAATCTGCCTTTGTTAACCCTTTGCTCTCTGCGGTTGCCTGGTAACACACTCACAGTCCGGAAAGACGGGAGTGAAACTCGCAGCGGCTGATTGATGAGCGCCATAAACATGTCAGGAATAAAGGAGGGAACACAAAACTTAATGAAAAAACGACAAACCTTAAAGTTGTTGTACATGGGTGGATGATCGTAACCAATTTATTTTTTGGGCTTCTTTGGGCCTGTCAAATCGGTGAACTCTTGCCCTTTTGTCTCTTGGCATTTCACAAAATGGCATGATACAAGTGTGTTTTTTTGCGTTTATGTTTCTGGGTGTGCAATTTTCAGTGTCTTTCTGTGTCTGTACACAGCAATATGGTCAGTTCTAATGTCCTAAAATGTCATTCACACTTAAAGTCACAGTTGTGTAAGAATCAGAAAAATAACTGACTAAAAGTAGTAACTACATTTTTACATGTCTTATAATATAAACATGATTTTCAGAACAAGAACAGCATTTATTTGAATTATTAATCTTCTGTAACAATCTTACTTACTCTAAACTTTTGAACAAGGCTTTCACTTTCCATGAATCCAATTCACAAAACAGAACTGAAGTCCTCATTAGGCATTTTATCCAGTAGTTTATGTAACAGAATGTTTAGATTAAGCTGTAGTTCATCTCAGTTTTGACATCTCAGTTGTTCATCTCAGTTTTGAGTTACATCATTTTGTGTTTACTTATAGTCTAAAAATTTTGGAGGACATTTAAAAACAGTGCCATCAAGTTAATTTTTGGTTTAAAATCAGTTTACTTAATAAATTAGAATAAAGAATAAATTAAGTTAAGAACACGTATAGCCATCACTACGATTACATTAAATCCACTGTCGTATGTCGCCAAAGGTTTCTCACTGAAATGAATGGAGCACCCTGCACGTCAAAAAAATTACGCCTAGGTACAAGACCATGGTGGAGCATTCGTGGAGCAACAGATCCTAAGTGTCTGATAAATGTCTTATCTTGTAGAATGCGCTTCTCTTTTTTTTTTCTTCCTTTTTTTCTGCTATTCTGTGAATTGTCACTATTTTTCCATGGTTTTAATGATAGATAAATATGCTGATGAATGCTCTGTATTTCAAAACAAATTGAATTTGCATATATATATATATATATATATATATATATATATATATATATATATATATATATATATATATACATATATACATATATATATATATACATACAAACCCGATTCCAAAAAAGTTGGGACACTGTACAAATTGTGAATAAAAAAGGAATGCAATAATTTACAAATATCATGAACTTATATTTTATTCACAATATAATATAGATAACACATCAAATGTTGAAAGTGAGACATTTTGAAATGTCATGCCAAATATTGGCTCATTTTGGATTTCATGAGAGCTACACATTCCAAAAAAAAAAGTTGGGACAGGTAGCAATAAGAGGCCGGAAAAGTTAAATGTACATATAAGGAACAGCAGGAGGACCAATTTGCAACTTATTAGATCAATCGGCAACATGATTGGGTATAAAAAGAGCCTCTCAGAGTGGCAGTGTCTCTCAGAAGTCAAGATGGGCAGAGGATCACCAATTCCCCAATGCTATGCCAAAAATACTGGAGCAATATCAGAAAGGAGTTTGAAGTTATCATCATCTACAGTGCATAATATCATCCAAAGATTCAGAGAATCTGGAACAATCTCTGTGCGTAAGGGTCAAGGCCGGAAAACCATACTGGATGCCCGTGATCTTCGGGCCCTTAGACGGCACTGCATCACATACAGGAATGCTACTGTAATGGAAATCACGACATGGGCTCAGGAATACTTCCAGAAAACATTGTCTAAAACTCTATAGGTCAAAAAAGAAGCCATATCTAAACATGATACAGAAGCGCAGGCGTTTTCTCTGGGCCAAGGCTCATTTAAAATGGACTGTGGCAAAGTGGAAAACTGTTTTGTGGTCAGACAAATCAAAATTTGAAGTTCTTTGTGGAAAACTGGGACGCCATGTCATTCGGACTAAAGAGGACAAGGACAACCCAAGTCGTTCTCAGCGCTCAGTTCAGAAGCCTGCATCTCTGATGGGATGGGGTTGCATGAGTGCATGTGGCATGGGCAGCTTACACATCTGGAAAGGCACCATCAATGCTGAAAGGTATATCCAAGTTCTAGAACAACATATGCTCCCATCCAGACGTCGTCTCTTTCAGGGAAGACCTTCCATTTTCCAACATGACAATGCCAGACCACATACTGCATCAATTACAACATCATGGCTGCGTAGAAGAAGGATCCGGGTACTGAAATGGCCAGCCTGCAGTCCAGATCTTTCACCCATAGAAAACATTTGGCGCATCATAAAGAGGAAGATGCGACAAAGAAGACCTAAGACAGTTGAGCAACTAGAAGCCTGTATTAGACAAGAATGGGACAACATTCCTATTCCTAAACTTGAGCAACTTGTCTCCTCAGTCCCCAGACGTTTGCAGACTGTTATAAAAAGAAGAGGGGATGCCACACAGTGGGAAACATGGCCTTGTCCCAACTTTTTTGAGATGCCATGAAATTTAAAATCAACTTATTTTTCCCTTAAAATGATACATTTTCTCAGTTTAAACATTTATTATGTCATCTATGTTGTATTCTGAATAAAATACTGAAATTTAAAACTTCCACATCATTGCATTCTGTTTTTATTCACAATTTGTACAGTGTCCCAACTTTTTTGGAATCGGGTTTGTACATATAATTACTGTCATAATATAATGCTAAATATATTTGAAAATGAAATTGAATGTTGTCCCTGTAAATTTTACATGTAAACTTAAATGTAGTTAGCTATTTTAGTAGCTTACGTAGAACATCTTTAAAAAGGAATTTAACTTTAAATTAAGAGAGCAGTTTATAGCTTGGGAAGTTTCAAAATAGACTTGAGATGAATGACAAAGTCTTGCACTAACTTGACTAGTCATCCTGAAAAAAAGGGGGAAAGAGGAATGACTTATTTAAGATTCCCATGGGAGTGTCAATCCAGGAGAATGACAGAACCTCAAAGGTACAGGCAGCCGACAGAGAAAGCAGCACTAAGTGCCTGATCAGCACAACGGGGGGCTTTTCAAAGGGCTTTATGAAGTCCATTTTTCATTGGCTCGTTGCAGGGTTAGTACTGGTCAGGTGCGAGGTCTCTTCTAGACAAGGCCTTCAAAGTGTCCATAACCCCAGGAAGACAAAGGCGATGCTCAGGGCAAAACTGTCACTTCCTCTCTATGGACAAAATAACACAATCAGACGCACAGACGGGGAAAAAATAAAAAAGGTTGTCAACATTCTCTGTAGTCTTCCTGTCTGGGAGCAGAGAGGAGAGGAACAGAGAGATGGATGGTCACATTAGTTACGCTGGTAAAAAGCACATACAGCACAGTGTCATACGTGTGTGATCCCTGCTCTAGGTCATCATGGGATAACGTTCATACATATATCATAGATGGGTTATGTTCTCGGGGAAAGAAAAAAAAAAAACCCTCTGTAGCTTCAAAAGAACAAGCATGGTTGTCTGATAAGCATGTAAACTCTAGCAACATTTAGCAACTTATCGAGAAAATGTAAAAAAAAAAAAAAAAACACACAACAATTGCTTTATGATTCATCCTTGACATTTTACTTTGTAGCCTATAATTTATGCTGTAAGACAAAATGTCTCTTCAAGTAGGCCTAACTAATAAATCTTATAAATCCAAAACCACCCTCCTAAAAACAACAACAGATCAACAAAAGTAGTCATTTTATACATTTGGGAAATACACCCCTGCCAGTCAAAGAATCTTAGCATGATTAACATCTTATGCTCTGGGACCATTTTGGGAGATTTCCGCCTGGATTTGGCCTACCCACATTGAAAAGCTTCCCATACCCACATACAGTGGGTGTAGGGGGATTACACACAAAAAAAGTAATATTCCTCCCTTCAGATCCATTTGAATAAATCTTGCATACAACATGATACAGACAACATTTTTTTTCAGTATTTGCTGCAATCTAGTGGAAACAGCCCAAACTGTCCGCAGGGTGCTAGAGCACACATGGCCTGGGTTATACACTTTCAAAACTTTCTTTGAACTTATAACCCCAAAAAGAGCCTCTTTTTTTTACTACATTATTACAGCTCAAACAACATATACTTACATGTTTATGACTTTTAGCAGTGTTTTATGTAACTTCAAAGGGTTTCCTGTAAAATTACACCAACATTTTGTATTTAGACTACTGTATGTGTGTATGGGAAGCTTTTCAATTTGGGTAGGCCAAATCCAGGTGGCAATGGTACCAGAGTAATTTAGTGTAAATAAGTTACTTTGTGTAAAACAAATGCCAAAGGGATGAATGTCTCCAGAAAGTAGAGACTCTAAGCTTTCAAATGGTACCACATTTGGTCAGAGGTCAGAGCTCCTCCAAAGACATTTGAAATTTAAAGTATATACTTGATGGTGTCATTACTGAACCCTGTACAGGGTCTGCAGAGTTGAGACCCAAAACATAAGTAGCCTAGAATTTTGGAGAACATAAAAAATAAAAATAAAAATAAAAATCAAGTCAACTTGATTGATTTTTTTGAAACCACATTTGAACTTGATTAGTTCACTTAATAACTTAAACATTTTAAGCTTTAACCCGCTTTTAAAAGTTTAAAGAAAAGATGTTTAAAGGTGAAGTGTGCAATTTATTCAGTTAAAATACAAGGATTTCCAATATTGCAGCTTAACTGACTATAAGAAATTATTAGACATTTGTAAGTCTCTGAAAATGACATGGGCTGAAACATTATATGGGCTCAAACAATGAGTGCGAGTAATCAATGGAAAATGAGGGAAGGGTTCTCGAAACCTGTCTGAAAAATTACACACTTCACCTTTACTATAGTTCTGTCAGGACCACTATCGTCAAAGATGACTGATTGGCTATTAGCATATAGTTTGGATTGGCGGTATGGTTCGGTTCTGGGCAAGAACTCCCTGTGCATCCATGCAGCCTAGCATGGATAAGAATAGGGAGAGCAGCAATAACACCCCTTAGGGTAAAAAGAACAGAAGCAACATAAGGTGTTGCAGATATCATTAATGTTGATATTAAATGTAAAAAATAATTCAAGAATTTAGTCTGATTCAAGGGGAATTAGAAAAACAAATCCTGACTGGACGAGAGGAGGAGCTGGGGATGAAGGAGGGTAAATGTGCTCTGGAGAAACGCGATAGCTGCTGATACTGAGGTGTATATATATATATATATATATATATATATATATATATATATATATATATATACTACACTCACCTAAAGGATTATTAGGAACACCTGTTCAATTTCTCATTAATGCAATTATCTAATCAACCAATCACATGGCAGTTGCTTCAACGCATTTAGGGGTGTGGTCCTGATCAAAACAATCTCCTGAACTCCAAACTGAATGTCAGAATGGGAAAGAAAGGTGATTTAAGCAATTTTGAGCGTGGCATGGTTGTTGGTGCCAGACGGGCCGGTCTGAGTATTTCACAATCTGCTCAGTTACTGGGATTTTCATGCACAACCATTTCTAGGGTTTACAAAGAATGGTGTGAAAAGGGAAAAACATCCAGTATGCGGCAGTCCTGTGGGCGAAAATGCCTTGTTGATGCTAGAGGTCAGAGGAGAATGGGCCGACTGATTCAAGCTGATAGAAGAGCAACTTTGACTGAAATAATCACTCGTTACAACCGAGGTATGCAGCAAAGCATTTGTGAAGCCACAACACGCACAACCTTGAGGCGGATGGGCTACAACAGCAGAAGACCCCATCGGGTACCACTCATCTCCACTACAAATAGGAAAAATTGGACAGCTGAAGACTGGAAAAATGTTGCCTGGTCTGATGAGTCTCGATTTCTGTTGAGACATTCAGATGGTAGAATCAGAATTTGGCATAAACAGAATGAGAACATGGATCCATCATGCCTTGTTACCACTGTGCAGGCTGGTGGTGGTGGTGTAATGGTGTGGGGGATGTTTTCTTGGCACACTTTAGGCCCCTTAGTGCCAATTGGGCATCGTGGCCAAATGCCACAGCCTACCTGAGCATTGTTTCTGACCATGTCCATCCCTTTATGACCACCATGTACCCATTCTCTGATGGCTACGTCCAGCAGGATAATGCACCATGTCACAAAGCTCGAATCATTTCAAATTGGTTTCTTGAACATGACAATGAGTTCACTGTACTAAAATGGCCCCCACAGTCACCAGATCTCAATCCAATAGAGCATCTTTGGGATGTGGTGGAACAGGAGCTTTGTGCCCTAGATGTGCATCCCACAAATCTCCATCAACTGCAAGATGCTATCCTATCAATATGGGCCAACATTTCTAAAGAATGCTTTCAGCACCTTGTTGAATCAATGCCACGTAGAATTAAGGGAGTTCTGAAGGCAAAAGGGGGTCAAACACAGTATTAGTATGGTGTTCCTAATAATCCTTTAGGTGAGTGTATATTATTTATATATATATATATATATATATATATATATATATATATATATATATATATATATATATATATATATATATATATAAGCTGTGATAGACGTCATATCCCTATAGGTAGACGTGGTCAGCTGATTCGAGCTTGACTAACGTGACCTGCCAGAACTGACGCTTTACGCTTGATGTTTGAGTTGTGCAGGTCTGTTCTGGAAAAGCAACATATACACTATTGTTTAAAAGTTTGGGTTTTATTTATTTATTTTAATGTTGTTGTTTTTTTTTTTTTTTTAATAAGTAAGACAGGGCTCAACATTAACGCTTGTCCGGGACAAGTGGATTTTTGAAGGGGCAAGTGAAAGAGAATTTTACTTGCCCAGTCGGACAAGTATCCTGATAAAAATGTAAAAAAAATAATTAGGGAATCACCAAAATGCAAGAATGATTCTGCATTAATTTAGTGTAAGTGGCGATCGATAGTGGATAATAATATATAATGTATAATGAACTGACGGTAACAAGGTTGAGCTGTTGACGCTCACGCAGCCTCTCGAAGAGATATCACAACAAATGAGCGCCGCTCATACAAAAAAAAAAAAAACTCAGTTAACATACACGGTTAAAATTTGTAATAAATTGTGGAGTTTTTATATCTAGAACAACCTATGATAGCCTACAGTTAAGCAACATGACAGAACCAAGAGTGCTGTTTTCCTGAATACCGTCACGACTGAAAATGACTATTACATATGACAGTTCCATAAACAATTAATTAGCATTAAGCCACTTACACTTTAGATGCAATATGGACTGTTTTTGTTAGATTTCAGCAGCAAAAAATAGTTCCAAACAAAGATCACAGCAGAACCATAACGCATCTCACAGCAACAGTGTGCTACTGAATCATTCAGCGTTTTTAATGAATTGGTTGAATCAAATATTCAATTACCTATTCTTCATAAAGGACTGCCTCATTCTTGAATGAATCATCCGTTTGAATGAATCGTTTAAATGACTCAATAACTCACTCATTAAGACGGTCACCTGCTGCCACCTACTAGTGGTTTAGTTTAATCTTTTCAACATTTCTTATTTGTATATTCCAACATTTAAAACAATCTCATAACATTATTTAATGCAGTTGTAATTTTTTTTTTTTTGTGTGTATAAATTATTTAATTTGATAGTCCCTATAGTGCCTTGTTCTAATTTAATTTCTAGATCAAATAAAAAATAAATAAAATGAAAGCTGAAGCATAGCCTATATTTAATAAGATTATGGAAAAAAATGCACTTTATAAAAGGTAAAATCCAGAAAAGCACATTTTTTACTCGGACAAGTGAGTGACAGATTTACTTGTCCGAAGGACAAGCACATGAAAACGCTTAATGTCGATCCCTGTAAGGCTGCGTTTATTTGATAAAACAAATAAAATAAATAAATAATAATATAGTAAAAACATTAATGCCGTGCAATATTATTACAATTTAAAATAATAGTTTCTAGTAGAATGTATTTTAAAATGTAATTTATTTCTGTGCTGGCAAACGTATATATTTTTCAGTAGCCATTACTGCAGTCTTCAGTGTCACAGTTTTTATTGTTTTATATTTTTGTTAAAACATTGATATATCGCTTTATCTTTAACATTTTTGTTTGAACATTTATTTGAAATATAAATCTTTTTTTTTTTTTTTTTTTTTTACATTAGAAATGTCTTTACTGTCACTTTTGATCAATTGAATGTGTCCTTGCCAAGTCAAAGTATTAATTAAAAAAAGAAATCATACTGACCCTCAAACTTTTGAAAGGCAGTGTAATATTCCCTGTAAAAAGATGAGTACACTTAAGCTTACAGCTTATATGTGAAAGGCCTCACTATTTCCCACACACCTCTATTTGACTGAGCGTGATTGACTTGAATCCCACTATTGCTTTTAAACCACAATTTCACTCATGCTGATCTAACCCCAAGTTGTCTCCAACCAAGTTTTGCTGCTGAGCTGCACAAAGCCACCTCTGATTAAGGTAATTATTGTGATATGTAGTTGTGAAAGCATGTCATTCCACCGTGAGATTAAAACTCTTACTCTTCATAAGCCATTCATTTATAAATTGGCTGTTTTGAAAAGACTCGCAAACTGTGCCACACTGTGTCATCTAAATCATCTACTACATGAATAATGACTGCCGAGTTCTGCGGAGACTCAGTGGAGAGGCCATCATTCTGTATTAGTGCCGCAGAGAGGCCTTTTCATAGCTCCAGCTAAATATTATCAGCGAGCAGTGATTTCAAAGGGGCTGCTGTGTTTGAATTTGCATTATCATTACCACTGTGTCTTGCTGAGCTCCCTTCAATTGACCAGATTTCTTTCTTTCTCACTCTTTTTCTACTTTGGCAGGCTGGTAATGGCATGTGGGCATAGGGGTCAAAATACATGGCTGCTTTGAGAAACCAGCTAAGCTCTAGTTAAGGAGCTCAAGGCATGGCCGGGCCAAAGGTAGAACCAGCTAAGCTCTAGAAGAATACTGAGCTCAAGGCACCTTTGCTCAGTGCCGGGCCATCTTGGTGAAGGTCTACTTGAATGAGAAAAACTAAAATCTCCATTTTCTTGTCAAGCATCCAACCCTTAAAATCACCATGTTTTGGAGTAAACAATCAGTCAATAGAGCGCAACAGTGGCCACCTGAGAGAGAGAGAGAGAGAGAGAGAGAGAGAGAGAGAGAGAGAGAGAGAGAGAGAGAGAGAGAGAGAGAGAGAGAGAGAGAGAGAGAGAGAGAGAGAGAAAAGCTTTTTAAAAGTTTAAAGAAAAGATGTTTAAAGGAGAAGAATTTATTGTTAGAATTATCCCAATATTGCAACTATAAGAAATTATTAGACATTTGTAAGTCTCTGAAAATGACATGGGCTGAAACATTATATGGGCTCAAACAATGAGTGCTTTGAGTAATCAATGGAAAATGAGGGAAGGGTTCTCGAAACCTCTGAAAAAATTACACACTTTCTTTTACTATGTCATTCAGAAAGACAATCGGCCAGAAGACAGTGTAAAGGCGAGAATTTAGTCAGTTCACTGACTGGACGAGAGGAGAGCTGGGGATATCTTGCTGTGAGTTATTAGGAACACCCTGCAGCTACATTCTGTGCTTCAACGCATTTAGGGGTGTGGTCCTGATCAAAACAATCTCCTGAACTCCACTGAATGTCAGAATGGGAAAGAAAGGTGATTTAAGAAATAAAATCTCCATGGTTGTTGGTCAAGATTATCTTTCAGTTATATGTTTGAGCAGGAAAAATGTGCCTTGTTTAGCTTAAAATCACATGCATGTTTTGGAGTAAACAATCAGTCAATAGAGCGCAACAGTGCACTTTCTTAAAGCCACCCCAGTTCTGGAATTATTTTCCTATTTTTTTCATAGGGGTTTGAGAGAGAGAGAGAGAGAGAGAGAGAGAGAGAGAGAGAGAGAGAGAGAGAGAGAGAGAGAGAGAGAGAGAGAGAGAGAGAGAGACCCAGAGAGAGAGAGCGAGAGAGAGAGAGAGAGAGAGAGAGAGAGAGAGAGAGAGAGAGAGAGAGAGAGAGAGAGAGAGAGAGAGAGAGAGAGAGAGAGAGAGAGAGAGAGAGAGAGAGAGAGAGAGAGAGATGATTTCTAAGCCATGAACCAAACCAACCAGCTCTGAGGTGGAAAACAAAAGTTAGGGCAGGCTACCGGAAGGTGCAGATGGTGAATACTGTCTGCTTGATTTTAATCAGGGAATGAACTGCAGTCTCAAATCCTCTTAAAAGGACACCTGTGGGAATAAAAGGTGGAAGACAGTTTCGCTGGCTTATTCGGACCATTCAGATATACGGTGAATGCTGCAGATGCCCATGTCCAATGGCGAAGGGACAGCACCTCTAAAGGATTATTAGGAACACCTGTTCAATTTCTCATTAATGCAATTATGAACTCAACCAATCAATGGCAGTTGCTTCAACGCATTTTCCACGGTGGGTCCTGGTTGGGAAGCCTTGCCGTCACCGACTGGAGCCCCTCCTCCCGCGGCTCCACGGCTCCGATTCAGCTTTGAACTCACATAACTGGGACGCTTTCCCAGTGTCATCCAATAATCACTCAGAATGGGAACAGAAAGGTGATTTAAGAAATTTTGAGAAGGGGCAATGGTTGTTGGTGCCAGACGGGCGGGTCGGAGTATTTCACAATCTGCTCAGTTACTGGATTTTCACAGCAAACAACCATTTCTAGGGTTTACAAAGAATGGTGTGAAAGGGAAAAACATCCAGCGGCAGTCCTAGGGTTTACAAAGAATGTGTGAAAAGTCAGTCCTGTGGGCGAAAATGCCTTGTTGATGCTAGAGGTCAGAGGAGAATGGGCCAACTGATTCAAGCTGATAGAAGAGCAACTTTGACTGAAAGAACCACTCGTTACAACCGAGGTATGCAGCAAAGCATTTGTGAAGCCACAACACGCACAACCTTGAGGCGGATGGGCTACAACAGCAGAAGACCCCACCGGGTACCACTCATCTCCACTACAAATAGGAAAAAGAGGCTACAATTTGCACAAGCTCACCAAAATTGGACATTTGAAGACTGGAAAAATGTTGCCTGATCTGATGAGTCTTGATTTCTGTTGAGACATTCAGATGGTAGAGTCAGAATTTGGCGTAAACAGAATGAGAACATGGATCCATCATGCCTTGTTACCACTGTGCAGGCTGGTGGTGGTGGTGTAATTGTGTGGGGGATGTTTTCTTGGCACACTTTAGGCCCCTTAGTGCCAACTGGGCATCATTTAAATGCCACGGCTTACCTGAGCATTGTTTCTGACCATGTCCATCCCTTTATGACCACCATGTACCCATTCTCTGATGGCTACTTCCAGCAGGATAATGCACCATGTCACAAAGCTCAAATCATTTCAAATTGGTTTCTTGAACATGACAATGAGTTCACTGTACTAAAATGGCCCCCACAGTCACCAGATCTCAACCCAATAGAGCATCTTTGGGATGTGGTGGAACGGGAGCTTCGTGCCCTGGATGTGCATTCCACAAATCTCCATCAACTGCAAGATGCTATCCTATCAATATGGGCCAACATTTCTAAAGAATGCTTTCAGCACCTTGTTGAATCAATGCCACGTAGAATTAAGGCAATTCTGAAGGCGAAAGGGGGTCAAACACAGTATTAGTATGGTGTTCCTAATAATCCTTTAGGTGAGTGTAATTTAGATATACAGGTGCTGGTCATATAATTAGAATATCATCAAAAAGTTGATTTATTTCACTAATTCCATTCAA
The DNA here is from genome assembly GCA_018749465.1 of Paracanthobrama guichenoti. Taxonomy (NCBI): domain Eukaryota; kingdom Metazoa; phylum Chordata; class Actinopteri; order Cypriniformes; family Gobionidae; genus Paracanthobrama; species Paracanthobrama guichenoti. The sequence continues at coordinate 24,693,273 of CM031944.1, read as the reverse complement.
AAAGTGAAAATTGTATATTATATTCATTCATTACACACAGACTGATACATTTCAAATGTTTATTTCTTTTAATTTTGATGATTATAACTGACAACTAAGGCAAATCCCAAATTCAGGATCTCAAAAAATTTGAATATTACTTAAGACCAATACAAAGAAAGGATTTTTAGAAATCTTGGCCAACTGAAAAGTATGAACATAAAAAAAAGACCATGTACAGCACTCAATACTTAGTTGGGGCTCCTTTTGCCTGAGTTACTGCAGCAATGCGGCGTGGCATGGAGTCGATCAGTGTGTGGCACTGCTCAGGTGTTATGAGAGCCCAGGTTGCTCTGATAGTGGCCTTTAGCTGTTCTGCATTGTTGGGTCTGGCATATCGCATCTTCCTCTTCACAACAGCCCATAGATTTTCTATGGGGTTAAGGTCAGGCGAGTTTGCTGGCCAATTAAGAACAGGGATACCATGGTCCTTAAACTAGGTACTGGTTGCTTTGGCACTGTGTGCGGGTGCCAAGTCCTGTTGGAAAATGAAATCTGCATCTCCATAAAGTTGGTCAGCAGCAGGAAGTGCTCTAAAACTTCCTGGTATACGGCTGCGTTTGAACCTTAGAAAACAGTGGACCAACACCAGCAGATGACATGGCACCCCAAACCATCACTGACTGTGGAAACTTTACACTGGACCTCAAGCAACGTGGATTGTGTGCCTCTCCTCTCTTCCTCCAGACTCTGGGACCCTGATTTACTTTCATCAGAGAACATAACTTTGGAGCACTCAGCAGCAGTCCAGTCCTGTTTGTCTTTAGCCCAGGCGAGACGCTTCTGACGCTGTCTGTTGGAATGCGACAGCTGAAACCCATGTCTTGCATACGTCTGTGCGTAGTGGTTCTTGAAGCACTGACTCCAGCTGCAGTCCACTCTTTGTGAATCTCCCCCACATTTTTGAATCCTCTCCAGGGTGCGGTTATCCCTATTGCTTGTACACGTTTTTTCTACCACATCTTTTCCTTCTCTTCTCCTCTCTATTAATGTGCTTGGACACAGAGCTCTGTGAACAGCCAGCCTCTTTTGCAATGACCTTTTGTGTCTTGCCCTCCTTGTGCAAGGTGTCAATGGTTGTCTTTAGGACAACGGTCAGGTCAGCAGTCTTCCCCATGATTGTGTAGCCTACAGAACTAGACTGAGAGACCATTTAAAGGCCTTTGCAGGTGTTTTGAGTTCATCAGCTGATTAGAGTGAGGCACCAGGTGTCTTCAATATTCAACCTTTTCACAATATTCTAATTTTCTGAGATTCTGAATTTGGGATTTTCTTTAGTTGTCAGTTATAATCATCAAAATTAAAATAAATAAACATTTGAAATATATCAGTCTGTGTGTAATGAATGCATATAATATATAAGTTTCACTTTCTGAATGGAATTAGTGAAATAAATCAACTTTTTGATGATATTTTAATTATATGACCAGCACCTGTATACAAATTAAGATGAGCAGACTTCTGAAATGTATACCAGGGACATTTTCTCTATTTGAGTGGTCAAACTATCACTGAAATCTTATTTGTTATTATTTATTCATTACAAGAATGGGGACAATACATTTTTGAATGTTTTTTTAAATTGTTGTGGGTTGCCTATATTATTATTAACATTAATCATTTTTATGATTTAGTTTGATTATTAGGATTTTATTAGGCTAATACATTTTTGCTGAATTTACTAATTAGGGCTAATTAGAGCAATTCCATAAAAGCGCCGATGGGAGTGGACAGTTCTGCGCGTGATCTACTGATGACTCACAAATTAAAGTACACAGACGCATCTGGATCATTTCCATAATGACCAACGCAATCTACCCGTTAGCGTCTGGTTTAAGACGTGCTTTTTTTGGGCGGTAAATAATGGCGCAAACACCAGTAAATTGTCGAGCGCAATCCTTTGTAAATCACCTTGTGTGAAACTCCTATTAATACATAAGCAATAAGGTCAGCCTCAAAAATAACTGTCAAAAATAACACACCTTTTTAGAGCAATTTTTTTCACTTTGTGTCTTTAATAAATCTTGACAGTAGTTTTTTTTTAATCGGCAAAAGAGGGTTTGTGCTGGCTCAAGCTGTTAGTAAATCTGGCCCTTGGTCTGGTTAATACAATTCACCACACACGCAAAAAAAAAAAAAAAAAAAAAAAAAAAAAAAATTGCATTGTAAATAGCAACCAGTTCAAAATAATATTATAGTAAAATTATGACTTTACAAAAACACATTACAAAAATGAAACAACCCTCTATGGTACGCAATATGATATCAATGAGGAAAAAATATTTGTGGTGTTTTTCCTGCTTAAAATTGGACACTATAACAATATCAATAAAAAATAAAATCACAATTTGTTTAATTTATTTATTTTTTTAAAGTTTGTTGCCTCAAGGCACCATTTTACCACAACGGACACATTGAAACATTTGACATTTTCATGTAGAAAAAAAAAAGATATGTTTATTGATAACATACATTTCTTTAACCAGACACTTGAACAAACACATTTATCCAGTTTTTAAATGTATTAAAATTTTTATATTTAATAAAAAGTAACATTTCAAATTCAGCTGTTGCTCTCAGGCAACACTGTACCATCGTGGAACACAAGTACCAAACCATAATATCAAGTTATCATATCCATCTTCATCCTCACCCTCACTCTCTCCCTGCTGGATTGTCACTATGACCTCATCTTCCTCATCACAGTATGACACTTCATCCTCACCTTCATCAACTGGCAGTTGTGTTTTATACATTTTTTAAAGTGCTATAGAAACTGTGCAGATCATAATATGTGCAGTTATAGTATGTGAATTACTATACTATAAGTGCTTTACAAAATCATGCAAAAATGGAAATATATTTAGATATTTCTAACTCTTTTCCTAAATATCATATATTTGTATCCAACCTGTCTGGTATGGCCTTATGCGATTCCATTATAGTACAATGTTGCCTTGAGGCAACACAGTTTTTTGTTATTTCCACTAAAACATTTGATGACATATAATATAAGTTTCTTGATAAGTTTACTTATCTGTGAAGGTGACTCATATTTTTGTGGGTGATTAATTGGATGCAAATGAGTGAAAAATGGACTTTCCATTGGAGAAAATATAGAGCCATGTGAACCAGACCACAGACCACATATGCTGCACCAGGACACAGAATGGACCCCTGTGGGTCATGTGACCAGATTTTTGCACTCTCATTGATTAGTATTTGAGTTCTTCTCCCATGAGATAGGTTTGACCAATAAATTGGCATTTAATTTGATTAAAAATAAACTAAAATAGACTATGTTGCCTGGAGGCAACACTGTACCATAGAGGGATAAATATGATATGATAAATAAAACTATTTAACAAATATTTGAACATTTTATAATTGTATTTAATATTTTCATTTTCACAAGCTGTTTGTACTGTATACAGAAACTGCTACTTTTTCAACTTCAAATGTTTTGATACGTTTGTGTTTGAAAATGACTCTTACCATCCTCAATTGGGCTTGTTATTTTGCCATTTGTACTGCTTCATAGGATATGCTTGCAGCAGTTCTCTGATACTTTTTATATTAAATATAATTATAAATATGATTTTCAGAACCCACGTCATGCTCTCTTGGCTCTTTGGCTAACTCACCTTTCCTACAGAGGCCATATTGAGCATTATGACTGCTCAGTTTATTCAGATTGCTCAAACTGTCTCTGGTATAAGTGAAGAGCTGAAATCAACAGAGGTCTTCGTAAAGACAATGACATTGCACATCACGTGCACATCATTTGTGCTTTTCCATTCTAGTTTGGAAGACTGACTTTTAACTCCAGTCTAGTGACTCATTGCTTATGAACAGATTCAGTAAACAGTTTGATCTTTAGCATGTTAACATTCAAAGAGTTCTTTACTAGCATTCTACATTAGAGCTATTCTGCGGTTAACATATACAGCACAGGAAGCTGTATGAATAAAGTCCAAGCAGCACTCATAGAGAACTCGGGGAGTCTCTGAGAACATAAAAGAGAGGGACACATTGCTATGGAGTATAAGAGAGCGCCATGACACTGGAAGTAACATGCTGAGTCATTCAGAAAAGGCCATTAAACTGCCTGGATGACTTCTGAAGTTTCACTAAGCACCCTCCATGCCACTCTGTAATGCATTACCTGGGACCTTGGCAGCCTCTGCCTGTTTTTTTTTTACATGGGAGATAATAGTAACTGTTTAATTATGAATTACTACAGGTTCACAAGATATGGATTACGATGTAAAAAATATGGCAATGGTGAAAATGATTAATGGGCCGCTATTGCCCGTGTTCCTCTACTTGATTGAGCGTGAATTCCATTGACTTGAATCCTGTTACTGCTTTTAAATGTGTGAACAGCTCATTTCCTCTCAAGCTCCAAATAGTTGGAAAGCATTACAACATCACTGAGGAATCCTGAAGGGTACTCGGCATTACTAACTGTAACTGGACTAGATTAGAACTGATGAACCTTTTCTTTAATCTACACTCTAAAAAATGCTGAGTTAAAAACAACCCAAGATGGGTTGAAAATGGACTAACCCAGCGATTGAGTTGTTTTAACCCAGTAAATGGGTTGTTTTAACCCAGCGGTTGGGTTAAATGTTTACTTAAAACAACCCAATTGCTGGGTTAAAACAACTCAATCGCTGGGTTAGTCCATTTTCAACCCAACTTGGGTTGTATTTAACCCAGCATTTTTTAGATTGTAGCCATTACATAAAGAATTTAAGATCATTCTATATGAACATACAGGGGCTGAATGGAATGTCAGGATGTCAGTATCTTTGGATATACATATGTCTGGTGTTCATTTGGGTCCTTCTCAGTCATGCTATGAATGCAATTTGACTTAAAGGCTCAATATGTCGTCATTTTTGCCACTAGAGGTCGCTTATTCAAAACAAAGGCGTAGCTTGATGATGCCTTGATTCTGCAGAATCATGGGAGTTGTTGTCTTCACTTCTACTGCCGGTGGAAAGGAATCAGACAGAACTCGGGCAGCATACATATTCATGGATGAGCTAATGTATTAAGTATTTTTTAATGTTACTGTAGTATGAAGCAGGGTGGAGCTGAAAGCTGTTGGTGCAGAATGAGGCTGATGGAGCGATTGCTAATGAGAGACAAGCGTGACACACGGCTCAAGAGCAGTGGAGCTTTTATTATGCTGCAGACGAGCGTTTCCGCTTCTTCCGCTCATGTGTATGTGGGGTAACGCAGTGCTGTTTTATCATATTACATACATTTGAGTGTGTTGAAAGTTATGTTATAATGCTATTCTGTGTATTCTCTGTGTACTAATTTGAGACACTTGTTGCACACTGCAGTAAGCTAGATCGGTATAAGGCATGGTAAAACATGGTATTCGTATCTGTGTTGAGCTATATAACAATGATTTGTTTTCTGTTGATGAATGATCCAAACAGTTGCTCACCTGTCTAATAAAACATATAATATATTAAAGCGTCTTTGGTGTTTCCATGGTTACTACAAAATAAAATTGAGGGTAACGCAATTGACAGGCATCGCACGGACATGGTCCGTGTCCTCATTAAAACTTCTTATTTCTCTGGATTTAAACATTCTTGGAAACATTTGGGATAAAGTAAGTACACAAGTCAACAAAATATATAACATTGTTCTAGTGGTTTTTGGATATTTTAATCCAAAATTCTTACATATTGTGCCTTTAATTTAATAGATAAAAACAGCTATCACATTGAACAGTTATTTTAGTATTAGTTATTTATTAATATTTTAGCATTCATTAATATTTTGTAATATATTTAATATTATCAGTTTTAATATTAATTTTAGTTTAAGTAATTTTGTCAAGTGCTTTTGTCATTTTTATTGCTTTTAATATATATTTTATATACATTTAATTAAGTTGTAATATCAGTTTTAGTAATTTTAGTACATCAAATTAAACTTATTTTAGTTAGTTGTCAAGGCAAAATTTCTACATTATTTCTTAAACAATTTTTAAGTTCTACATCTATTTCATTAAGGTTTATCTACATTTATTTTAAACGATTTTAATAGGTTTCATTTTAGTTAACAGTAACAATATTGCTGAATCTGTGCAGAGTACAATTTGCCACTGAGAAAATACAGAGTAAATTCATCTATATCATTTATATTTTACACATCCCAACAAGGTCCATGATACGTTAATAGAAGGACTGAAAAATAAGCCAAATCAATACCAAATAATCACATGTATAAAGCCTCCAATGGTCCATAAACAAAGATCCAAAATTCAACAAGGCAAAAGTGATGAACAGACACTACAAAAAGTGTCTTCATTGATGTTATAAACCCTTTTTTTTTTAAATTAAGTCACAATAAATGAGTGCTAAATTGACAGCCCTGGCTAATACATGAACCGCTGACCGAAAACCGGACTTAACACCTGCTGCAATTTACAAGATCTGCCAAAAAGCTTTAGTACATCTTAACTCTGCATCGACGGAGGCGCTGTGACTTATTGGATTTGAGGGCGAAGACAGAATGTATCCAAAGAGCTTTTTCTGAAAGTGCTGCTCCAGAATCTCTGATTTTAACAGGCCTGATGCCAAGTCTACAGCTTTGTGTCTTCACAGTACTAAATAACTGACACAGCAAGTGTTTCCTAAACACCAGACTTGTGCCTGCTTGGAGTTTTACTCATGTAACGCATGTCAAACGGTGTCTCAACTCCTCTCGCTCGACGAAGATGACTTGCTAATAGCGTGTCGCAAAATATGCAAGGTGGATTCACGTGATTCCTGTTTGATGTGACATTTCCCGTCAGGGTTAATTATCACATTGCTGTGGCGAATTAGCCTCGCTCCATGCCCATGTAAGCACAGTGGAGAGAGCGGGAGCGTCAGGGGTCACAGCATTGCCAGGCGCACATAACAGACACGCAGAGAGACGAGGAAACTTAATCCTTTCTCTTTCATATCCATCTAGAGATTTCCCCGCTGTAATGAGTCTGGAATAAGAATCAAACAAAAACAAACTAGGGGCATCTCTTTTCACCACAACCTACTATGAGGTCAGCTTTGTTGTCAAAACAGGTCTTTTCTTAAGTATGGATCCATACTCGTCTATTTCTACCATTCCGGTAATGTCTTAATTTCCTTCAGGGCCCTAGAAGTTTTACCCTATACAAAAAAGAGCATTCGTCCAAATTATACACAGATCCGCAAAAGAAAAGTGAAGGAAATCTCACGGGAAGAAAACCTCTCTCAGCACACTAATACACAGAACACATTTCTCATTATATCTAATGCCGGCGAATGGCATCTTCATCCACGCGGTGTGAGAATAGGATTTACACCTAAACAAAGGCAGCACAGAATCAATCTGAAAAGCTCTGGGACTTCGGATGACCAAGAGTCAGAGAGTGTGACTGAAGTGGAGCTCCAGAACCTCAAGCAGTTACCCAAATATAGACTAGTTCCTGTCAAGCATGTCCCAGGCACATTTTAAATAGGGCCCTCCACAATGACAATCGATTTCTGCCGCTCTCTGTCGCTTACACAAATTAGTGTGAAGTTTTAGCTGCTTTCACATTAGTGCTAACATTTGCTTGACGCGGGGTGACTGTTAGCTTCTTAAAGAATTCACTTCATTTGTTCAGCTGTAATGAAAAGGACAAAGTCACCAGATTTCTCTTTGTTACATCAGTGCTTTAGCACTAGAGAAACATTAACACTGCCACAATGCTTTAATATCCTTAGAGAGATACTTAAGAAATTGTGGCATTAAAACAGAGAGAATTTCGCAAGAAGCACAAGGGTTTAGCGGGAGCATTAAAATCTCTGTCTGCATGCACACATTTCCAATGAGTGAATTGTGCATACAGATGCGAGCGAACAGGAAAGAACAAATGTTTCCACATCAGCACGTGATGTGGATCACAATGCCCTCTGTGAAAGAGCCAAATAAATGGTTTCAAAACTATTATGACAGGATCAGAATGAAATCGTGTTTTTCCTCAGGCAATCGATGTAGAGGTGACCTATATGGAGAGGTACTATCCATTAAGTTGCACACTTTAAATGGATTAAATTGGACAATACAGTGTGTTCCGGTGCGTTTGTGTGTGTGTGTGTGTTCAAACCACTTCCACTAGGAGAAAAAGAAATGTGTAAAATGTCCAAATATATGACAAGTAAAATAATAAAAAAAGAAGCTTGATGCGAAAATAAATTTACATATCATTAAGAAAGACTTTAAATATAAAGGTGAGTGCGGAAACATTTATATCGTCAATGGCCTTAAGGCAAATCAATCTCATCCTCTGACACACTCGGTGTGCGGTTTCGAACCCCTAAAAGCTCTGAATAGGGAGAGGGGTCAGTGAATCCTGCCCTCCCTTAGGGCCACAGACCATATGTTCTGAATCCATTAAAATTACACTCTGACACTCGCCAGGATGTAATAACAATCAATATTTTCAGCTCACAAATACATTTTTTACCATTGCTTAATTTCCCTAACTAGACCTTGACCTTCATGTTTCATTTCCTGTGGGTAGAATAAATAGAAATGCTTTATTTAAAATTAATAAGAAAAAATACACTTTGGAACACGGCAAGGTGCTAATTACATGGCATGGGCTCTCACGCTCATTCCGAGGGATGGAAATATGGTCCAAAGAAGTTCAGAGATCTTTTGCAAAAATAAATAGCATTGCAATATTTCCCTCAAAAATTCAAAGCCAGGCACACAAACTGATGATTTTGACCTGCAAACTTAAAAAATGGAATAAAGAAACAGCACTGAACAATGCTTTGTACACCTGTTGAAGCACAGTCATTAAGTGGCCATGATATGTGGACTACTCCAATCTCATACACAGAATGGCATCATTAGTAGAATTAGTTAAAATAATGGTTTTCTGTCATGACAGCTCTCATGGTAATGAGAGATTGGCACGGTAATGGACATGGCAATGTTAGATCTAGAGATGAATAGATCTGCTATGCTTCTGCGGCACATATAACACCCATGAAATAACCCTGTAGCAGATCTATACAGGTGGAGATGGGGAAGGTGGAGGGTTTCTGAAAGCGTGCTGAAAACAGCAAACACTAACAGTATTTAAATACTGTGGCAACAGCAACCAATCAGCTGCGCTATGTAGATAACAATGTGATTGCTATAAATTGAGCTAAGGACCTATCAGCCTGCGCCATCTAGACTATCATGACAGAACTGCGCCATCTAGACTATCATGACAGAACAGAATATATATATATATATATATATATATATATATATATATATATATATATATATATATATATATATATATATATATATATATATATATATATATTAATATATTTTAAAATGTAATGTAATTAATGAATTTTCAGCAGCCATTACTCTACTCTTTAGTGTCACATGATCCTTCATAAATCTAATATGCTGATTTGGTGCTTAAGAGAAATGTCATAATTATTGTTGAAAACAGTAATACCTTTTGTGGAAATCATGATGCTTTTTTTCAGGATTCTTTGATGAATAGAAAGTAAAAAGAAAACATTTGACAGACAGACAGACAGACAGACAGACAGACAGACAGACAGACAGACAGACAGACAGATAATTGAATAAACTGAATTGAATAGATCATTGTCAGGTCTCTGAGAATCATGTAGGTGAAATTGTTTGCATCTTGTTTGATGGATCTGTGATTATATTCAGACCAAGGGATGTTTCAAGGTCATTCGTGGCCTCGCTACCTTGTATTTGTCCATTTGCAGCATAAAAATACACAACCATGAAAGGGAAGATTTTACTGCTGCTATATATAATGGAATATCAGGGTGATGTCTGCCATTTCCCATGGTTTAATTGTGTTACTGAATGTGTTGAGAGAGGGAAAGTAGGAGTGAGACAGAAAGAGACAAAGAAAGAGAGAGAGAGAGAGAGAGAGAGAGAGAGAGAGAGAGAGAGAGAGAGAGAGAGAGAGAGAGAGAGAGAGAGAGAGAGAGAGAGTGAGAGTGAGAGAGTGTGTGTGTGTGTGTGTGTGTGTGTGTGTGTGTGTGTGTGTGTGTGTGTGTGTGTGTTCTCCAGCTTGTGTGGCCAGCTGTTGACTTTTTAAAATGGATCATCTAAAATCTGATAGCCATTTGGTATGAGTGCTGAGACTAAATGCCAGAGGCACTTGCAGACGGTTGGGACAGTTTAGTCCCATGAGGGAGGAACCACTTACAAGGGCCAAAGAGAAGGAAGAAGAGGCCACTGTGCTAAACGTGCCCAACAGATTGCTGCTTTATCCTCCCACAGACAGGGCATACGGCAACTTATTCACATCTGATATGAAACACTAACCTCTGACTTCTTAGTGTGTGTTTACTTGTGAACAAATGTTACTACTGCACTGTGTTGGGAAAGTTACTTTAAATTATGAGTAGCTTTTGATTTGACAAGCTAAAGTTTTAAAGTTAAACATCACTGAAACCACACTTATTAAAAAGTTACATGAAGTTACACTTACATAAAATGTTATGTATACTACAAGATACTGATAAAAAGTAGCTATATATAAAAGTGGGGATCTTAATTAGAGTGGAAATATTAAACATTTTCAATTGATCTAAAACTGAATTTAAATGTTATACAATGGGTCAAAACAGCAACATTTAGCATGTATTTAACAAATTAAAACTTGTATTGTGGCGCTACCAAATAATCAAATATTTATTGAATGCATTATAATAATATAATATAATATAATATAATATAATATAATATAATATAATATAATAACTTTGTGTATTCCTACTAAAAAATCTCTAATGAATAGGTTAATAATGTTTTATCTACATGAAGTGTCTAAATCAACCATTCACTAAAATGAATCAGACTTCCCCTTGTTTCATATGAGAGGAAACAGATTAGACATTTGGGAGATTTGATTATTACCTTGGTTCACTCAGCTGTGAAGTGGCGCACTCAATACAACTTGACAAAAACACAGCAATGCAGTGTTTTTTCACGCTACACTGCTAATGGCTGGAAAAAGTAGCTCATTACTGGAGAAGCTACTCAGTTTTGAAAACAGCTGAGCTACAGTCACACTACTGACAGATGTAGTTACTTTTAGTTAGTTACTCCCCATCACCTACTCATGCAAACACATGCTTCAGTCAACCCATGATATTTCAATTCCTCGTTCTTACCAGTAACTCGGTAATTGTACACCTGACATATGGATTAACCTTTCTTTAGAGCATTACAGTAATCCAATTGATTATTAAAATCGAGGGCAAAGCATCTAGAGCGATGACAAAAAGAACGTACATGTAATTGAGCTACATTAACCCCCTGTGTAAACAGGCACACAAAAAAGGACATCACTGTCCTCTTAAAACCAGGCTACAGAGCTTTCAGAGGCGCCAGGCCACTCTAGGGCCAGAGAGAAAAAGCCACATTGATTTTAAATAATGTTCCCTGTGACTCATCCATGGGAGGACATTTATCAAAGCCATCAGAGATCTGTCTCGTATTCTCTCTCCCATCTAACTCTAGGGTCAATAGCCACACTTTAATATGCACTATTCCACTGCTTTCGAAGTCACCACTGAAAACAGATTCCTGTTACAGAACAAAGACTTTAATGTTAATAGACTAACGGGGGGGGAAATGAAACAGGTCGTATTTTTGGATCTGTCACCGTGAGAGGTGAAGCTATTTTGGTCTGCAGTGATAAAAGCATCAAGGCACCTTAAAGATGCGGCGAGCAGAAATGTGGTACGCGCCGTCTGATCCTCAGAAGTAGGGCGCTGGTAGAGCAAAGCTCACGTTGCTGGTCAGAAACTAGGACTCAGTACATTTATCTCCAGATGATGCGGGGGTGCAGTTTCATTGTGATGGAGCGATGTGTGGATGGAGCATATTTCTTCATCCATCAGTCATTTTAGGGCCTAATTTTAGGGTTTGGACACGTGCTTTAAGCAGCCGTGATTATGATTGAGTGGATTTGAGGTCAGATTCTGGGTTTAGGTCACTTGTATCTGACATTTCTCGTGGTTATGGCTTGATGGAGTGGTGTGTTGTGAGTGACTCCACTGTGGATAATGAGGTATGGATGCAGTGTAAATGCAATTGCATCATGGGTAATACAGCTTGAAATTGACACAGCGCTGTTTTTAGGAATTGCTGGAAATCCGTAGCATATACTATACGCTTTGTTACTAATTTTATATATAATATAAAAAAAAAAAATTACCCTATTCGGTGTGCTGAAATAAACCAGGCATGTTGAACATGTCATGTACACCTCAAGCCATAAGAAAAAAAGGCCTATGAGATTAAATCCCCCTCTGGGAATATTGTATTGCGAAACTAAATATTACGTCTTACCATCTGTGTTAAGCTGTAGCACCAGTACATGCACTCCAACATACATTCTTGGGTATCATTGCTTCCCTGTGGCAGACTGTGTCGGTGAGCTCAGATCCTGTAGGGTGAACTTCCATCTGGCCTTTTTGAAGTGAACTTCATAGACTGAGCTGAGAAGTGAGGGGAAAAAAGAAACAAAAGAGTCAAAATGTCATATGGTCATTAAAAATGCAACTAAACAAAACAATAAATTTAGCATTTAAGAAGGCATTTAAAGATTAATTTTATAAAATGATTCTAAATGGAAGCTCATGATCGTGGGATAAAGGGATTAATATAAACTCTAAATCATGATTAAAGATTAGGGTTTTGGATTGCACTAGATTCTAGACCTTTAACTAACACTACAAACATTCAATCACATCAAGCTGACGTTCTTATTCTTTATCAAACATCCTGTGAATACTGAGAACATTGTGAAATAAGTATTAATATTTACAATTCAAGGTTCTGTTTACATCTTTTTTTAAATGCTCAGTGACTGTCCTACTAAATCTACAAAAACTTATCATCAATTACTCATTCCAACCCTGTATGCCTGTCTTCTGTAAATATGCTTTTGTGAAGGATTTTTTAAGGATATTTTGAAGGACATTTGGTCCCACTGACTTTCACTGCATGGACAGTTTTTCAGAATGTCTTATTTTTGGTTCTATGGAAGGAATAAAGTCACACAGGAATGAATTGAGGGTGAGTAAATGGTTTTGGGTGAACTATTCCTTTAATACCAACCACCAAGTCTTTCACACTTATCAAAACTGCCATTTCATAATATATGGTTCGATTTACAATAGTCTCAGTCTGTTCACGGACCATCTGACACACACACACACACAAAAAATGGCATTAAACTATAACTGGCTTCTGCACAGCCTCCAGGAGTCATAAACATGCCAAGGTTTGTGAGGTTCCTGATAGAGAATTTCTGAAGGAGGTTTTTGTTTGAGACAGTTTGTAACAATTAAACGGAAAATCCTTGAACTGTGTATTCTGCTTTTCAGAGTCATGGTCAGTGAAATAGTATGTACTTTTGAATAGATGGAAACCCTGACCACAGTGTCTATGAACATTTATGAACTTTAAGGCAGTCTGTACAATCCTACACAGAAACTGGTGTCTCCTTACTTGTTATTAGTGTATTGTTATCAATAATCTGACCCCAACTCCACATAATACACATGAATGTACATGTCAATCAGGCTCCTGTCCGTCTAAGTGGGCATAGTTACAATGCGGACCAGACATTTACAGAGAGTCAAAAAATGTATTTAGAAGGGGAAAGCATAAATATATTTTTTTCAAATAAGAGCAAAGTACAGCAAACAATGTCAGATTTTACTAGTCCAAAAAGCAAAATCTTTCATCCAGAAAGTCTCACTTTGGAAAAAAGCCAAGCACTTACATTACATCTAAACACCGTCCTCTATGCAAGTCATTGAACTTTGGATCTTCATATTCCTTGCTTTTAACCGACCTCATGCTCTCAATTTTGCCACTCTCTATTTTATCATCGATGCTAAAGCTGCCAAAAAGACTCCATACAGTGACCTTCTAATGACACAGACAGAAGCCAGGTCAGGAGCATATATCAGAACAAGTGCCTGACTGACGGGGGTCAGCAGGAAGAAGGAGTGCAAGCTCAGGTCAAGGGTCTAAAAGGTCACAAACTCAAGAACTCAGGAATTAACCTTTGAAGATGCTGCAATTTGTCTCCGGAAGTTGAGATATTAGATCTGTGCATGGCTCGAATTAATATTTAACCAACAAAATGTGTGTCAATATTAACCACAACCTTAATTAGAATGCAAAATGTGGGATGTTTTGGCTGGTTTTGAACACCCCTGAATTAAGGTCTTAATCCTCTCAAAAGATTTAATCCTCCCAAAACAATAAGGTATTACAAAGAACATTAAATGTAATAAAAAAACTAAAAAAACAAAACAAAACAAACAATCAATCAAACAAACAAAAACAGATTTAAAATCATTTTCTACTTTAATATATTTTAATTAGGGATGTCAAAATAACACATTAATTTCTGCTATTAATATTTTCTGTTTAACACATAAAATAATAATAATAATAAAAACCCTTTCAATAAATAAATAAATAATAATAATAATAATAATAATAACTGATGCAGTTAACAGAGCATCCATTTTTTCCCTTCCTGAAGTAGCTGTGCTAATGTCTCCCACATCCTATGGTTAGTGTTACAGTAAGATCACACTCTCTGGGCTTTTTTCACCAGCTCCGTGAGGAGAGAGACTGTGGCTGAACTAGAAAAGACAGTACAGTGTTTGTGAGACAAACATAATAGATTAAGCCTCAAGAATTAAGTATAAAAGTGCTTCCTTAGAGATAATGTTCACACTGACCTTAATGTGTTTAGGAAAACTACAAAGGAAAATACATGCACAGTCTATTCAGAGAAATTATAAACCTGCCAAGGTCTAGTAGGAACAATATAAATCCTCAGTGTGAAAGTGGGAGGAGATTTAGATACATCAACACTCGGACTGTAGGGAAGAAAGCTGTGAGAAAGAAATGAATTTATGAGTCCACCTGTAGCAATTTAAAAGAGCACCACTGAGGTTATATGACCCACATTCAGACAAGCTTTGAAATAGTCTCATTTTCTTTTCTATATTCAGCTTCATCAATGTTTAGAAAAGAGCTCCACCTTCCACATGAAGCCATTGAGGCGCAGACCACATAGCGCTGCTGAAACGTGACCTTGAGAAAAATTTCAATTTCCTTCGACCTCAGAACATTTCAATGCTGGCGGTGACGTCAAGAGTTGGCTGAAATATCAGTCACCAGAAAAGTGGTGTATTGTTTTGCTTCTGATTAAAAACCTTTTTAAAAATGATGCTTTCATCCACTGCAGGGATTAAAATCCTCTCTGACCCCCTCTGAGACCTGCTGTTAAGCCGTTTTCCCCTCACTCCCATTTCAGATAAGTCCTGACTGTTGATATTTTCCTCTTTCCTATAAATAATCACCTTGTGTCTCTTGTATAATTACACAGCACCTTGTCAGATAGCCTAATCCTCCTGCCCTGCTAGCGTCACGCTAAAGCATCGGCCTTATACACGCCGCCATATACGCCTGACATGCGATTGCTGCCATAAAACCGCATTGCACATGGGAGAGTGGATTAAGTCTAAAAACATGCTAATCCGCCCAAATGAGTATTTCTTACTCTTTCCTGGCGAGCATGTGGCTCAAAAATAAAGCTCCCAAAAGTGTGAAACTGTCAATTGAGTAAATGTGGCACATATACTGTCTTAGCATCTCTGAAATTGTTAATTGCTCGCAAGCACGACTAAATCCGCTGGACATAGTGGGGATTAGAAACTCTCTGCAGCATATGTTTCTAATGTAAGTTCCATTAGCCGGTGTTGTTTTAACCTTAAGCAAAGGGGAATTTTCCATGTCAAACCCAATAGTCCTGCTAATTGGACAGTTCGGCCATCTGACACTGATAAAGGGTAAAAACGTGACATTCTCAAATAAACAAAATTTCTCTAAATAAGGAAAGAGTAAATGGAATGCTATTTAGATCCAGACCATGGAATTTTAAAAGTTCTTTATCTGATTCTGCTGATGACGTTTATTTGTGGATCATGTTTAGAAACAGTTCAGTAATGAAGGACAGTTCTGTTGCTGCTGTAACCTTAAACCAACATCTAAAACTGAATCTTAACATGTCATGTTCACTTCAAATCACACATTTGTTGTTATTCAAATACCCACTCTGTTAAAGTCATTTCATCAGTAGAATGTCGATAAGGTTAAAGGATATTGAATTTACTTAGAGTAGCTTGTAAAATGTTTTAGCATGTACTTCACACAAAAAAACAAAAAAAAAACTGTAGTTTAACCCTAAAAATAAAAATGGACATCGTTTCCCTTGTGTCATTCCAAACCTGTATGACTGAATTCTGTGGAAAACCAAAGACATCTTTAAAGTGATTTTCTAAATGAAAGTGACTTAGGACTAAGATAAAGTTATAATAAATAAATATAGTTGACATTAATTAACTTTACTTAACTTCCATTGGCATATTTATGAAAGAAGCAATGTTGTCCGATTTATGAATCATTCATTGAAATTGCTTGAAATATAGCAACCAGTAAAAATATCCATGGAAAAAGAACAGTCACAGGTTTGGAGCAACATGAGAGTAAATGATTTTAAGAATTTATTTTTGGGTGAACTATCCCTTTAAGCAAAGTGACTCACCTTGTCATGGAACTACTCTCACACATTACTTGATACAATGTCATGAGGCTTAACATTTCCAGTCGGACATATTCCTAACCTGACAGACGGAGCATCTAATCCAGGTCATCGAATCTCAAATTGGTTTATCGAATTTTGAATTGCTTGGAAAGTCACCAATTTATCCTGGATGGTTAATTTTGGCACTCACTTCGGAGTATTAATGCAAACACCGGCTTCGCATACATTCGTTCAACACTGTTCCTCACCTCCAGATGTAATTCCGTTTTGGATGTTTACTCCATCTTTAACTATTGCAAGCTTCACAGGAGAGGGTAAATTGAAAAAGTAAAAATATGAATTCATTTACATGTGAATGTTAAATTAGTCTACAGTCCACTGTGGTTCTCTGCCATAGAAACCATCTTCCCTGCACACAGATTCAATTTAAATGGCGGAATGCATGTATAAAAATAAAGGTCCCTAATGAGTTCTGCAAAAGCGATGAGCGACAGCTTCATAATAAGGCATAAATCACAGCAGACAGTGGTGTTTCTTTGAAATATGGCGTCTGGGAGAGCTGTCTGAGGCAGTGGAGGCCCGCGCCAATCCTTATCACCCTTTCAGGCGTGGTGTACATCATGGAATCCAGATGGCCTGTCATACATCAGGCCTTTCAGCTTGCTGACACACACGTTCACAAAGCTGCTTCTACTTTGCCTAAACTGGAACTTAGTGGTACCTTGCACAAAACTCACCTCTGAGAAATGCAAGTAAAATAGTTTTTTCTGCCTTTCCATCATACTCTCCCCTTTGTCTTTGCTGAGGTACACCTGCAAGTGCTGAGATCTCGAAGGCGCCATCATTTCGAGGCTGTCATGTGAAGGTGCCCCCCAAGGACTTTGATTGATTTGATTCTTTCCACTTGTGGCTTTGGTCTACAGCAGACAGGGTGATGTTTGAATAGATGGCCTTTGGCCAATCATCAACATTGATCTAGCTCTACATACAGTCTTAGGGGATTAATTTTTACATTTGTACATGCATATTTAAAAAAATATGTAATTCACACCTACACTGACTTGAATTCAACCCTTCTATGATGATCATGTTTTTCATTTCGAAAAGAAAAAGCATTTTCTTTCTCAAAGTAAATAAATAGTTTGGCATAATCTGTTAGCCTTATTTCTTAAGGGAAAAAAATAATAACAACAAAACTGCTTCACCGCTTATTGACAGAAACTTTGTTTGCCAAATGTTGTTTAGCCAACACGAAAAGCATCCATTTTCAAGCCTACCCTGCTGAAAAATGGTACATGCTGGTTTATACTGGTACAGTGCTGGTCGTGCAGTTGGTGAAGCTGGTTTACCAGCATGGTCTTGTGGGGTTAAGTGTGAGTAGCATAGCTGTCTGTATGCAAGCTGTGATTTTGGGGCAAGCATTGTTTTTGCTAGCATATTTCACATTAGTGATGTAAAGGAAAAACAATATAAGGTTGATGATCTCTGTGCCCCCCAGCAGCAAACCACTGAACAAGTGTCTATGGGTTTTTAAGCGTGGTTGGCTTGAGTTTTTGTTGCATTTCCACTGTTCTGCCCAGCTGGGGTCACCAGCATGTGGCATTTTGAATGTTTCAAAAAAGTGAATAATTTCACAAAGCAATTGGTTCAATTGACCCAAAGCTTTGATTCAACCATCACTACACACTGGTTGAGGATCCAAATGCAGTTTTAGGGCAATCTAGAATCATAATCCATAAAACAGGCAATGGGTCAAAACACAGGGCAGCTAATTCAAAAAAAAGCAACAGGCAAACAGAAATCCACGCAGCAAGTCAGAACCATGACACAGCTCCCCAAGCCCAGTGCGAGCACTCAGAAATCCAGTGCTACACTTACAAGACTTCACAAAGAATGAATGAATACACAGGGCTTATATAAGCAGAGTTAACAAGGGTAATGAGAAACAGCTGAAAGTAATCAAGCATGAGTCTGGGCAATGTAGTCCATGATGAGCTAACAAAGATTAAAGGTGTGCCATCATAAGCACTCTGACTGGCAGGTGTTGGTATTGTGACTCAAAAATCTAATGATATTTATGAATGAATTCATGATATTTGTAAAATATATACATTTTTACCTTGAAAACTATATTTGATTTTTTTTTTTACTTGATTGCTGCATTTTTAATGTCATTCAATTGAATTTTTTTTCCCTTTTATTTATTGTGGACACTATATGGGTCAGTGATAAATCATTATGAATACAGTATAAGCTATAAAGCACAAGCATATAGAACAAATTCTCTATTTCTGCTTGCTTTCCCCCCCCACACAAGTTAAATGAAAGAGGCACCCATAACTGGCTGAAGATAGACATGCGCACATGCATGCCCATGAATATATTTGCACTCTATTTGTTGTACCCACTTGAAGATTAGACTCACAGGCCGCAAGTAATGTCTTATGAAAATACGATGCACGCACTTGTGCCATGTTCCCGATCCAATTTGAAGCCAGTGGAAATTGTCCTTTTTAATCATGACCAGGATCTAGAAGGCCATCAGTAAAACTCAATTATCTGCCATAAGTCAGGGAGAAGACCCAGTGTTTACACTGTAAACCTCAGGAAACCCACCTCGCTGGCTCCGTTCACCTGTCACGCAGAAACAGTGTCCGTTCCTATAAACTTTCCCCCCACCCAGTATCAGCTGAGAGAGTGATGAGTATGGCCGTCTGTGCTCCCATCAGTGCAGCATTATCTTAAATCATCAGCAATTTCTACCTCGTCCTGTCCTGATCTCAATCATGACCTGCAGCATCTCCTCTGCAGTCCCCCCAAGCCCAGCTCCCAGTCGGCCCATGGCCAGCCGTTTATTTCATAGCTGTGTGCTTGTGCTCTTATCGGGCCAAGAAAGAAACTGTATTTGGAGTTATCTGATGGGCCTTCACGGGGGTGCCAAGCACACAGCAGTCACAGTTGGTTACACGCTGATTCCCCACATGAAGTCGTGCTTTGGAGATAATGAAATTCACTCCTAAGGAAAAAAGTTGGTAAGGAAAAAGACTGGGCAATTACTCAGACCTGTTATTTTGTTACATATGGGTTGGAGGGATAATGGCATCCACCCTTGTCCACATACTTCGGCACCTACACAGTCTATGTAACATTGAAACAGGATGATTGTTCTTGTATAAAAGGCTTTTTCTAGTAGTTATATAATTTTAAGTTTTATTATCCTTCAGATTACCATTCATTTTCTTGCAGCACAAATGCATCCAGAGATCTATTAATAATCAGTAAAATGTGCTCAAATGATGCTAGCATTATCATTAAGGGAGCAGAATGCAGATATGGTGGTATTAAGATTAAAGTCACACAGATTTTAGCTATGATGGCATTTACGGAAACGGTTGAACGGATGAGGCAAAAATGAAATAATTGTTACCTGGGGAAAGGAAACACATTGTGTTTACGACCTTGGCTTTTGTGCACTTTTTCCTGTTCCGAACATCTGATGATGACCAAATACAGTATATACATTTTCAGCCGCCCAGGGCCTCAAACAAGTGAGTTTCCTCTCTGCAGGGAATTTTTGGTACGAGTGCAAAGTTTATAATGAGGTATCAGAGTAAATGCTGAAAAATACAGAATCAATAGCTAGAAAATATGTGAAATCGGGTGCTGTCTGAAAGACGAAGTGAAGATACTACAAATTAGGCAGACTGTTTTATCTTCTGGGGCTGTAAATCAGTAACAACTTTATTAAAAATAATATTCATAACCATACTTCAACTGAAATGTTACCAAATGGATAAGATAAAAATAAAAATTTAAAAAAGGAAAGTAAACTGACAGAGTGAAGCTTCACTAACTCGATCAGATCTAAGAATAATTTATCATAAATCAAATAATGAAATTTCTATCCGCCGTATATCAGAGATCGGAAATGTCAGAGGAGTCAGCAATAGATTTGCAATAGCATATACATTATTCTCTGAAGCCAGTGTCACTGCGAGGACTCCGGTTGTTATACTGCCAGACAAGCTCCATTTTTTTCCACAAACTCAGTTCATCTGACACTCCGAGCTGATAAAAGTCCTATTTGTTTCCTTATTAAAAAGCCTGGTCTTTTGTTCTGTCCACTCTCATCAGCTCTGAATGTGCAAATGGTCTTTTGGCTCTCTCTGGCCTTGAGAATGAGAAATGCCTCGGAGCCTTGGGCACTAAGGTGCAATAATGTCTTTGATTTATACCGCTCTTATGTCAGCAGATTTAGAGCTGGAATATTGTATGACCCCCTGTCACTGCCAATACATACTGAGCAGAGGAGGGGGTGAATGTGCTTTGATTTATTTATTTAAATTTTTTTCCCAAACCCCCTCATGTGTATTGAAAGTCATTTTGATTTAAAATGATAAAACGATGGAAAGCTTAAAGTTTAAGACAGCATCAGAAATAAACCATTTGTGGTCGTGAGTGATTGCTCGTCCACAAACTCCTTGCTTTTCAAACACATCATATTTTATGCTGTTATGTTCATACATATTCAGTGCATTATTTGCATTGTTTAGAAAAACACAACTTCAATCAATGACGAATTTAAGAAACAGAACTGTGGCGGCTTCTAAATTCAATCCACTCCAGTGCAGTCTTATTGGTTGATTGTGTTCCAAAGCACATGGCTGTTTATCACATGGATAATTCGTTTTGATTAACTCCTCTGAATGCACATCAGTGGAAGTCTTTTGAAGTGCATCAAACATTGCATTCATCCCTTCAGGGAATAAACGGTTTATTTATCTGTTTATTTATTTTTTTCTTATTTGAATAGGTAAAGGTGCTTGAGCTGGAAGGAAGGTGACAGCAGGCTTTTGTATGCCCAGGGCATGTATGCTTGGACAAGCCAGTGAATGGTGATGAATACGAGTGTGGAAGATGTGTCTCGGCAAGAGACAGGAGAGAGGAACGCTGCAATGCTAATACAGAGCCTTAGGTGGTTTCACGTACTGCATCCACAGATGGTCTGGGAGTACGGATAGCCCTCTGGAGAATGTCATCAGGTAGAGAACGCTGTCAAAAGATCACGGGCTCCTTGCGTCTGCGCCAAGACTCTGACGTTTGCCCTGTAGTATCTGGCTCAAACGTTGTGGCTTTTCAAAGGAAAATTGTATACATCTTGCGGATGGTGTTAATCTGAGGCCAACGTGCATTAAGAAAATTATTAAAAACCAGACATGTGGATTACTTTCTGGATTATTATTTTTATTTTTTTTGCATGGGTCTAATTCTTTGAGCCCAGCATGTCTGTTGCTCTGCATGCATCTGTGGAATGATTTAAATTTCCTTTAAATGGATTGGCTGGCTTATCAGTAAGACACAGTTGTTTTGAGGACCCTTATCTTGACTTCTAACATCACTATGATAAGTTATGTCCCAGCCTAGCGTATATTAAGATGGTCTCGCCGTGCAGACGGTGCAGAGAGCCAGCTGATCCCCCCAAGCTGCCCTAACAGATTGATACTGCTGAGAAAAGGGAGAAGCCAGGTACCTGATATCACCCACCTAACTGTCTCTGTTTGCTCTCCCCCTTCCTCAATGTCTTCCTGTCTTTGTCTTTCTTGTCTCTTTCACCACTGATTAAGTTAAATATAGACCAATAAATGAACGCCCCTAACACACATTAGGGAGATCAAAGTTCTGTCATTATTCACTTACCCATCACACACTCCAAATACAGGATATGCTGTTATTTTTTATAACACAAAAGAGAATTCTGAATAATTTCTTCATGCATTTTCCCCCATAAGCCATCAAGCTCCAAAAAAGCAAAATAAAAAAAATAGTAGCCCAAATGACTTATATTATATTAGACAGGCAGACGGACGGACGGGCAATATACAAATATAGAGCAGGTTAGACATCATGTTTGGTCATGCACAACAACCAATGCTCTGCGATGTTACTAATGTCCAACATGCGGCATAGGCTTCAAAATTCTTTTTTTATGTGCGTTTCACCTAAAAAATAACAGCATACTGGTTTGGAACAACCATAGACTGTAAAAAAAAATATGGACGTAGTGTCCGTGATGTCACCTATAGGATTCTGAAGAGCAGTTTTGAAGCGTAAAGTAGAGACCATAGACTGTAAAAAAATATGGACATAGTGTCCGTGATGTCACCTATAGGATTCTGAAGAGCAGTTTTGAAGCGTAAAGTAGAGACCATAGACTGTAAAAAATATGGACATAGTGTCCGTGATGTCACCTATAGGATTCTGAAGAGCAGTTTTGAAGCGTAAAGTAGAGACCATAGACTGTAAAAAAATATGGACATAGTGTCCGTGATGTCACCTATAGGGTTCTGAAGAGCAGTTTTGAAGCGTAGAGACCATAGACTGTAAAAAAATACGGACGTAGTGTCCGTGATGTCACCTATAGGATTCTGAAGAGCAGTTTTGAAGCGTAAAGTAGAGACCATAGACTGTAAAAAATATGGACATAGTGTCCGTGATGTCACCTATAGGATTCTGAAGAGCAGTTTTGAAGCGTAAAGTAGAGACCATAGACTGTAAAAAAATATGGACATAGTGTCCGTGATGTCACCTATAGGGTTCAGAAGAGCAGTTTTGAAGCGTAAAGTAGAGACCATAGACTGTAAAAAAATATGGACATAGTGTCCGTGATGTCACCTATAGGATTCTGAAGAGCAGTTTTGAAGCGTAGAGACCATAGACTGTAAAAAATACGGACGTAGTGTCCGTGATGTCACCTATAGGATTCTGAAGAGCAGTTTTGAAGCGTAAAGTAGAGACCATAGACTGTAAAAAAATACGGACATAGTGTCCGTGATGTCACCTATAGGATTCTGAAGAGCAGTTTTGAAGCGTAAAGTAGAGACCATAGACTGTAAAAAAATATGGACATAGTGTCCGTGATGTCACCTATAGGATTCTGAAGAGCAGTTTTGAAGCGTAGAGACCATAGACTGTAAAAAAATACGGACGTAGTGTCCGTGATGTCACCTATAGGATTCTGAAGAGCAGTTTTGAAGCGTAGAGACCATAGACTGTAAAAAATATGGACGTAGTGTCCGTGATGTCACCTATAGGATTCTGAAGAGCAGTTTTGAAGCGTAAAGTAGAGACCATAGACTGTAAAAAAATATGGACATAGTGTCCGTGATGTCACCTATAGGATTCTGAAGAGCAGTTTTGAAGCGTAGAGACCATAGACTGTAAAAAAATACGGACGTAGTGTCCGTGATGTCACCTATAGGATTCTGAAGAGCAGTTTTGAAGCGTAGAGACCATAGACTGTAAAAAAATACGGACGTAGTGTCCGTGATGTCACCTATAGGATTCTGAAGAGCAGTTTTGAAGCGTAAAGTAGAGACCATAGACTGTAAAAAAATATGGATGTAGTGTCCGTGATGTCACCTATAGGGTTTCAAGAGCAGTTTTGAAGCGTAAAGTAGAGACCATAGACTGTAAAAAATATGGACATAGTGTCCGTGATGTCACCTATAGGGTTCTGAAGAGCAGTTTTGAAGCGTAAAGTAGAGACCATAGACTGTAAAAAAATATGGACATAGTGTCCGTGATGTCACCTATAGGATTCTGAAGAGCAGTTTTGAAGCGTAGAGACCATAGACTGTAAAAAAATACGGACGTAGTGTCCGTGATGTCACCTATAGGATTCTGAAGAGCAGTTTTGAAGCGTAAAGTAGAGACCATAGACTGTAAAAAATACGGACATAGTGTCCGTGATGTCACCTATAGGATTCTGAAGAGCAGTTTGAAACGTAAAGTAGAGACCATAGACTGTAAAAAATATGGACATAGTGTCCGTGATGTCACCTATAGGATTCTGAAGAGCAGTTTTGAAGCGTAGAGACCATAGACTGTAAAAAAATACGGACGTAGTGTCCGTGATGTCACCTATAGGATTCTGAAGAGCAGTTTTGAAGCGTAGAGACCATAGACTGTAAAAAAATATGGACGTAGTGTCCGTGATGTCACCTATAGGATTCTGAAGAGCAGTTTTGAAGCGTAAAGTAGAGACCATAGACTGTAAAAAAATATGGATGTAGTGTCCGTGATGTCACCTATAGGATTCTGAAGAGCAGTTTTGAAGCGTAAAATAGAGACGAGCTGGCCGTTGCCATCTTGGCAATGCGTCATTGCATCACACCCAGATAACAGAAAATGGGCAAAGAGGCACAATGACTAACAGACAGCGGATACATGGTTAGCCACCTGTCACTCAAAGTGGCCACACCCTTAATTATGCAGAACTTTAAGGCTTTGTATAATGTAAACAAATGAGTTAAAAAAAAAAAAAATTCACCCCCCTCACAGTTGTTATGAAGGGCAAACTTAGCCGTATAGACCAAAACCACAATTTGTATCAGGCTGTAAATAAGTTTTTTTTTTGTTTTTTTTTCTGCTGTAAAGTTGGGCATTTTAACATGGGGCTCAATGAGATTCTGCTCCCTTTTGGAGCCTGTCTCTAGTGGCCAGTCGATGAATTGCAGTTTAAGTCACTTCCGTATTGGCTTCAACAGAAACTGGGGGATGTTGCCACTTGGGAACAACAAAGAAAGGAGAAAAAAAACCAAAAACATCTTGCTTGCACATTGATCAAACTTGCAAGAAATTCAATTTATATTTTGTTTTAGGCGACCTAAAAAAGAGAATTTTTCTTTTTATAATGGATTGCATGTGACAATGTCTTTGTTTACTGCAATATCATCACATCCTCTCAGCTGCAAATGAAATAACAGACAATAACTTCTACAAGTCATACATTTGGAAGTATGTCAAATCTTTCATCTAAAACTTCCAGCTATTTTTATTATTTCACATTGAGTGGACATTTAAGAAAAACAGAGGCTACCTGAGGTGCCTAAAAAACAGTTAAAAATAGTCTAAAAGCCTTATTTTGTAGTGGCAACGGTGCTCGAAAGGCATCTCTAGAAGTTCCAATTTACAGCTCTCCTCTTACAAAGTCTCATTGTGTTGGATGAAGTACTGAGTGCTGAATGGGCTCTATTCACTGCAGCTGGTTTTATGATGTGTAAAAGATAAGTGGCCCAGTGTCTCTGAAAGTGACGCCTCTGATCTGACAAAAACACTGTGTATGCCTTATGTGCTGCTTACCCATTGATTTCATACTGCCATTCAGTATAACGCATGAAAACACCCTTGTGCACAATGGACCTTTGTAGAGGCATCTCAAGCTATAGTGGATAGTATTGCTTTTCATGCTTAATTCAAGGTCTTTAAATTCATGGTTTATGTCAGTTCCTCTTTACAGACAAATTGTCCATGTTTAACATGAGCATGTCTCACTAGTAGCCTACGTATATCCAAAATAAATCAAATAAAATGTATGCAATGTTAATGCAAAATACAATCTGAAATATGCTATATCAATTTGATATCAAATTAATGGGAGAAATTAATGTAAAAATAATTTAAAGTGAGTTTGAATATTTTTTGTAACCTTTATAGACAGCCTTGACAGTGGATTAACAATGGATAATTCACGTCAGATCTTGAAAATGAATCTTAAAAACTATGTTCAAACTCTCAAGGTGAACAAACAAGTGTATTCTATGACTTTAAAAGTAGTCACTCAGTATGTTTATTTTTTTTAATTATGCTAAATTTTTTAATCATGCTTTTTTAATTCGATATTCTAGGCTACTTATCAATTTCGTTGCGAATGCAGTCAGTGAGCTTGCAGAGAGCCCGCCCACACGCTCTATTGACTGGATGCGATTTTTGATTGATCTCAGGCCGAGTCTCGTTTGCCATTGAAAATCTTGTCGCATCACGTCTGGTTAGGACATGGCGTTAGGCTGTTTAAATTTGCTGCAACAGAACTAAAAAGCAGCATCATGAGCGGTTTATTTCCCTTGCTTGTCTGAATGCCAGGGTATGGCCATACTCTGCCATACGTAAACGCTGCCCCTGACCTGAACAACTTGACCCGCCCTCAAACACTGTAGCTTTTTTGTGCGGTTAATATCATGTCAAGAAGACACTGTCCTACACTGGTAAAGTCAATTTGTTTTATTTTCACTTTTGAATGATGAGGCTGCAAAGAATCAGAGGTTAAAATAAACATTTCAATGATACCACAGCCTTACAACTACAATCCCAATCTTTTGTTGTGTTCCTGTCATTTTATTGATCACTGCTTCTCAAATCTCGGGGAGTTCAATGTGGGAAACTTTAGGAGGCCACCGGAGCTGATGTTCAGTTGTGGTAATAGGCATTTTGTTTCCAACACGCGCTGTAAGTGGTAGACCAGTTGTAACAGACTGGGCCATCTGGTCAATCAGAGCAGAGTAAGCTCTCGGAAAAGAGGGGTTTAGAGAGACTGAATCATTGGACGAGTCGTTTGAGAATCACTGAAAAATGTGTTGATGTGCAATGTATATTATGAGAAAATTAAAGTGTTTTTTTTTTTTTTTTTTTAAACCTGTTGTAGGAGACCTCCAAAACTAAATTAGGAACCTTCAAAATAGCATAATAGAGGCACTTTAAGAAATTAAAAGCTACACACTCCATCAATTAGGGTTAGAAGAACTGTTTCCAAACATATCAAACGATAGAAACATAATATTTACTGCAGTAATGATCCATCAAAAGCCCTGTTTGCACAAGATTAGTATTACCTGGTGACCTCTAGTCATTTATAATAATTGTGGTGGTTGTCTGTGATCCCATGTGAATCGTCCATGACTGTAGTTTGGCCAGGATTTGGCATGGTCGCATATCATTTTTCAAGGTTTTTGTGCACCTTTTTATCCATCTTTCGTGAAGAATGGAGGCTGCATTGGAAACTTTTTGAAGTTCAGTACTGTATACAACTATACAACTTGCAGAAAGAGAAAACTGAAAGCTATCAGAAGATAACCATGACAACCAATGAACAGCCAGAACTCAACCACATGACGAGACAATGAACCAATGAGAACTATGGACACATGACTAGACCAACCAATGAGAACATGACACACAGAGAAGGGAACCAATCAGAACAAGACTCATGAAAGTAGGGAAGCATATGACATGATGCCATAATGGCAAGGAGGTCACATGACAAGAACCAGGAAACTTTGAAATTACAAAATAAAAAAGACATGAAAACATAAACGTGAAACAAAACCTGAAATCAACCGTGACAGCTGCGCAGACATTCACATTTATGATTAAATTTCGAAATCACACGAGGTCCCCAGATAATACTAATCCTGTGCGAATAGGTCTACAGACTCTTATGCATTTGGCTATTTAAGCAGTGCCGCTTGTATCTGTTTACATCTCAAAAAATGTGTTTTGGGGTTTCATGACCCTTTAAATTCAAACAGTGACATTTTTTGGCTGGTACACACACAGACACACACACACACACACACACACACACAGGGTGCAGGGTTCCGGCACACTTACTGGTGACAAAACACTCCAATTAAAGTTATTCATCCGTCTGTTTGACCCGATGATGTTATTTTATTTATTTATTTATTTTTTGACAATCAACCTTGTGGACATGTGCACAGCACAGCACAGCTTGGATAAACTGACAGCTGACATCACCCCAGGCTGCCAAGTGACGTTCCCTGGCAACGCAACCTCCTGCTCAGTCAACAGTGTCTTCCCAATGACTTTCCATATGCCCTCTGACCATTACAGCTTATTTATTTATATATCTGGTTCCTTAATTTTTGCCTACAGCCTGACTGTTGGTCTAAAACAGATGCTTAGCATAAATGTTGTCTGACATTTGTCATTCCCCTTCTTGAAATGAGTCAGAAGAACTAAGGAACAAGCTCCTCATGAAAATAAGTCAGGTTCCTTTAACTGTATTTGTTGATTTCTTAATAAAAACATTAATTTCCTTAACCATCCAAAAGACTTTATAGGTTAAAAATTATGTTGATGATGCTTTGTGTATTATGTACATACCAGTCATATAACGCATACACACACACGTTTACCTCACTATCTAATGAAGACATTGATTGGATAGACTGTAATCAAAACTTAAAAATTAGCTCATTAAAAAAATTAAATGTCTATAATTTGGTCATTTCAATCCCATGACTTCTTTTGAGTCAGATCACTTCAATAAATGAGTTGATCTGGTTCACAAAAATAGTCAAAACAACACAATTCATCTGTTTCTCTCATTTGATTTTTAGTAAATAACTTTATAGAATTTTTTTTTTTTTTTGTCTCACCCAAAGCTACTGTACGGCTTCAGAAAACTTAAATAATGTAGTAGTAAGAACTGATTTTTAATGATAGTTTTATGACATGTTGCATCCTTATTGAAGCTTGAAAGCTCCAGTCATCATTCATTACAATTTCATGGAAAAGAGCGACTGGCACATTAAAATAAACAATAAAACTTTTCTTTTTTTTTCATGCCACACAAAAGAATGACCCTTTTTGCGACTTTATGAAATAGAAAAGTTTATAGAGGGCAATAAATGGTGGAGGAAAAATGATCTGAAAAAGTTGTAAACTGGAATTGAACTCACATCACAGCACAAGTACCAAAGTGTGACACTATGCACAATAACTACAAGATAATTTATGTTCTTTTGGTGTTTTCAAAAATGTTAAGCAGTTAAAGTTCATTTATATGGTCAAATACAACAATCTAACTAACCAAAGTTGACAATAATGCAGTCATACCTCATTTTACCCACTAGACCAGCAAAGACAAAAGCGTATACAGGTATAATTCTACCAGCATAACTCTCAGCACATTAAAACACCTATCATATTGTTGAATGTTCAAATACACCATTATACTACTATTTTAAAACTGATGTCTCAATCAAACCGGGCTGTCCTCTAGAGAGCAGACATCTCAACATCTATAAAGGGCTTCCCATTGAGCTCACTCTCCCCTTAAACAGATGCAAAGATTAATCACTTTCCAGAGTGTTAAGCACTCCAAACCTGCCCTTGAGGAGTGAAGGGTCTATTCACAAAATCTCTATTAAGGGAAATATGTGCCATGGACCAATTAAGGTACCAGGAGTGCTTGCAGAGATCATTAAGCAGGTTTGTGTGTGGCTCAGGGGCTCTTCACAGGAAGGACCAGCACTCGAGAGAGCGACAGAGGGTCTTCTTCACCATGGGGAGTGGGACACGCCAACCAGACAAGCCTAATGTCTTTGCCTAGAGAAGAACGGTTCATTTGGAGCCATTAGTGAATTACTGAAGTTTGAAGTCACTGCTCTCCTAGAATAGAACATTAGAGCTCCATCTCTCTCCGTCTCTCTCCTTCTCACAGACCCGCTGGAATACAAACGATAATCGTCACTTAGTGAGAAGTTTGGGCGTAGCGGGGGGCCACCGTCAAATCGATGTGAGCTAGCCAGTCAAATCTTAGCAGAAAAAGCCTGTTGCAAATCCTTGTATGTGATAGCTGCTAACAAAAAGATTGCTAACACATAATGAAGATTGTTATACAGACGTTGAGCGGTTTATCTGTGCAAGTGCTTATCTAATAAAAAAATTACAAAGACTGCACTGCGGTTTCATTGAGGAAATTGTGACTGAGTGCAGTTATCTATTTTGCAACCAATTTTCTGACTTAAATATGGTCAGAGAGCGATGTCAATTTTCAGAGTGCAGATGCATTATGGGACTTCAGAGGAAGGAAGCTGGCAGCCGAATGTCCCTTACTCTCCAGAGGCCACCGTACTTTATCTACATGAATGGATTTCATAAGCGGAGATAGTGTGCAGAGCAAGTGATAGTCACTTTAAATGACCCATATCCTCATCTTTTATACATTCTGACCCCCTTTTACGGTTTAGCCATGCATTCCTGCCTCCTAGGCTGAACGGCATATGATAAGGAGATATGAGCACGTCCCTCTCCTTCTCCTTATTCTCGCTGAAGCCGTCTACAAAAGGGGAGGATGTGGTTAATGGTTGTTTTTACGTGGAGAGAAACAATATAGTAACGTGGGTTAATTGAGTTTGTCTTGCTGTGCCAGTGCAACATATTAAAGTCAGTCAATGTATAATTGCTTCTGTCAATCTCAATTTTGTCTTTGAGGGAAGGTTTGATATTTTTGTCATTTAAGGTTAAGGACAATTCTGTGAGAAACAACAGTAATTAAAAAAACAACAAAAAACATTTCCACTTCAGCTTCAGGTTAACGCTAATACACAACAAACAAACTTGGTAGACGAGTGAGTTAAATGAGGCATTTCTAAATAGGCAGTGAGTAAAACAAATATGAGGCTTGTTTTTTCCAAGTGTTTCTGTCTAAAGCATCTTCCCCTCGGGCTATCCTCCATGCTGTTTTGAACTATGATGATCAGCTATACTCCCTTCTTCTCTTTACATGATGGGCTCCTGCTTTTCCCTATGTTGTAACATCTCAGTCCTTATTCTTACTCAATGGTGGAATCAAGTTTCAACTCCTGTGAAAACAGCTAAAAAGACTAACCTTTTCAAGACTTACACTAGGCTGAACAATACATATACATATATACACTTATCATGCATAACATTATGACCACCTTCTGTGTTGGTCCCCCTTTTGCTGCCAAAACAGCCCTGAACCGTTGACTCCACTAGACCCCTAAAGGTGTGCAGTGGTATCTGGCACCAAGATGTTAGCAGTAGATCCTTTAAGTCCTGCAAGTTGCGAGGTGGGGCCTCCATGGATCTGACTTGTTTGTTCAGCACATCCCAGATGCTCGATTGGATTGAGATCTGGGGAATTTGGAGGCCAAGTCAACACCTCAAACTCATTGTGCTCCTCAAACCATTCCTGAACCATTTTTGCTTTGTGGCAGGGCTCATTATCCTGCTGAAAGAGGCCATAGCTACCCGGGGCGGGACAGGGGTCAGTATGGGCACCCTGACTGGTCTGCGGCTATGCAGCCCCACACACAACAAACTGCGATGCACTGTGTATTCGGACACTTTTCTATCAGAACCAGCATTAACTAAGGGTGTGAACCTACACTGGTCTCATGGTTCGGTTCGATCACGATTATCATGCCATCAATTTGGTTCAATTCGATGTCACAATGCATTGACGATGCACTGCTTCCTCATGTATACAATTTTGTCAGTCAATTATATGAACCGAACCTTTAATTCTACCTGCTCAAAGAAAACACACTTGAATGTATCAAACAAAACTCAAGTCTGGGCACAGAAGACAACAGGAGAATTTAGAATAAATACACAAAATACTAAAAGCCCCTTCAGGAGGTGGTCTGGGCCGAATTACAGTCAAAACTAAAGTCTAAATGCATCTGGTTGTTGAAACCACATATGTAAATCAATCCCAACAATGCTAAAAAAAAATAAACGTGTGAGAGTGTGTTATAGGCTGTCACGTTATAGCCAGATATGACATGGCAACTGCAGCACGCATCGCCACAGACGAGCAGCGGAGTATCTCTTCATCAAGCCAGCGCACAAACAAAGTAAAGTCGTATGTGCTCAACACACAATCATATTCATTAAAAGTAAAGAAACTGAATGATCTTACCAGTGCTGTTGCCACGCTCTCTCCTACTGCGGTCTTTGATTTTGAAATTAGCTGTTGATCAATATCTCAAATCTGTTGTTTTCGGTGGCATGAACTCCATTAAATCTGAATATAGTGCGGGAACTGAAGATCGGATTTATATCCGTTTTGTGGAGACACATTTATGTGCCTAAGTGTAAAATAAATCGTTTTGATAAATCAGCTTTGATTTACACGCGTGTGTTCTCCATGTCGTGCAGGTTGTTCATAAAAGCCTAAATGTGCCCAGATGTCAGCTTTTAAAGTAGTTGGAGCATTTTTAATTACTCTCACTCATAGGCCTGTCACAATAATCGCTCTGTATTGGAACCTTTCATATTATAATACTTTTGCACAATGAAAAAAAATATTAATAGCATATCATGTTCTGTCTTATAATATGTTACTTCATTAACAATCTGCACTATACATGTAAAATAAATGTATTTTAATTTAATAGCTTTTATATATAATTGATATATATTCCCCCCGCCTCCCCCTCAGTTTTTTGACATTACACATTTTAGCACAGCATCCTAAAATACTTTCTTGACTGTTTTCATGTCATAAGCTGATCATTAGATTACTGTGTGAATATTTTATTTGTGGATGTCCCACTCAGGGTGCAGGATGTGACATTTTTAAATAAATGTTTATGCTATGTTATATTGTTATATTTTATATATTGTTATGTTATATTTTGGTTGCAGTTGTGAGTTAATACAAGTTGGTTGTGTAAAATAGGCACATACTATTTAAATATTTACTGATATCGTATTGTAATCATATCGCAGAACTTTTTGAGGTATCGGAAGATATGGCTATGAGAATCGATAACCTATAGAATCATGATGATTTACACCCCTACTTTTGACAGATACTGACCACTGCAGACCGGGAACACCCTACAAGAGCTGCAAATACTTACACTTGCCCATTTTTCCTGCTTCAAACACATCAGCTATGAGGACAAAATGTTCACTTGCTGCCTAATATATCCCACCCACTAATAGATGCCGTAATGAAGAGGTACTTCATTGCCGTATTGGTGTGAACAAGGCCTTTGTGAGACCAGTGCAGAAGTGTTATTCCCTTCAACTGTCAGTGGTAATAATGTTATGCCTGATCGGTGTAATACACACACACACACACACACACACACACACACACACACACACACACACACACACACACACACACACACACACACACACATATATATATATATACACTCACCTAAAGGATTATTAGGAACACCATACTAATACTGTGTTTGACCCCCTTTCGCCTTCAGAACTGCCTTAATTCTACGTGGCATTGATTGAACACCTGTTCAATTTCTCATTAATGCAATTATCTAATCAACCAATCACATGACAGTTGCTTCAATGCATTTAGGGGTGTGGTCCTGGTCAAGACAATCTCCTGAACTCCAAACTGAATGTCAGAATGGGAAAGAAAGGGGATTTAAGCAATTTTGAGCGTGGCATGGTTGTTGGTGCCAGACAGGGCA
Source organism: Paracanthobrama guichenoti (assembly GCA_018749465.1). NCBI lineage: Eukaryota > Metazoa > Chordata > Actinopteri > Cypriniformes > Gobionidae > Paracanthobrama > Paracanthobrama guichenoti. The sequence continues at coordinate 24,659,484 of CM031944.1, read as the reverse complement.
GTCTGAGTATTTCACAATCAGCTCAGTTACTGGGATTTTTACGCACAACCATTTCTAGGGTTTACAAAGAATGGTGTGAAAAGGGAAAAACATCCAGTATGCAGCAGTCCTGTGGGCGAAAATGCCTTGTTGATGCTAGAGGTCAGAGGAGAATGGGCCAACTGATTCAAGCTGATAGAAGAGCAACTTTGACTGAAATAACCACTCGTCACAATCGAGGTATGCAGCAAAGCATTTGTGAAGCCACAACACGCACAACCTTGAGACGGATGGGCTACAACAGCAGAAGACCCCACCGGGTACCACTCATCTCCACTACAAATAGGAAAAAGAGGCTACAATTTGCACAAGCTCACCAAAATTGGACAGTTGAAGACTGGAAAAATGTTGCCTGGTCTGATGGGTCTCGATTTCTGTTGAGACATCTGTTGAGACATGGATCCATCATGCCTTGTTACCACTGTACAGGCTGGTGGTGGTAGTGTAATGGTGTGGGGGATGTTTTCTTGGCACACTTTAGGCCCCTTAGTGCCAATTGGGCATCGTTTAAATGCCATGGCCTACCTGAGCATTGTTTCTGACCATGTCCATCCCTTTATGAGCACCATGTACCCATTCTCTGGTGGCTACTTCCAGCAGGATAACGCACCATGTCACAAAGCTCGAATCATTTCAAATTGGTTTCTTGAACATGACAATGAGTTCACTGTACTAAAATGGCCCTCACAGTCACCAGATCTCAACCCAATAGAGCATCTTTGGGATGTGGTGGAACGGGAGCTTCGTGCCCTGGATGTGCATCCCACAAATCTCCATCAACTGCAAGATGCTATCCTATCAATATGGGCCAACATTTCTAAAGAATGCTTTCAGCACCTTGTTGAATCAATGCTACGTAGAATTAAGGCAGTTCTGAAGGCGAAAGGAGATCAAACACAGTATTAGTATGGTGTTCCTAATAATCCTTTAGGTGAGTGTATATATATATATATATATATATATATATATACATACATATCACATACACACACACATACACACACACACTCGTAACTAAATGCAGCAAACATTTTTAAAGACAAGTTACCATATTCATTTTGACAAGACTAAATGATCTGTAACCTAAACCTTAAACTAAAGCCTCAAAAACTAAATAATAGCTAAACCAAATGAACTAAATTAGACAAATTGAAAATAAAATAGAAATAAAACACTTAAAAAACAAGAAAAAAAAAAACTATAAATACCTGCAAAGAACATACAGTGCAGTAATGTAAATTCAGTTCTAATAGATATTCTCCTATTAAATAATTATGTCTTTATGTTGTCGACATCTGGCCTACAAATCAACCATCCCACAGTGCTTCCTATTTCCATGCCTGGTACAAAATGCATCATTGTACAGTCTGAAACTGGCTAAAGAATTATATGGCATTGCTGCATTCATCTAGAGCAACTTCCACCACTATAGTCGTGTTCATATGGCATTGCGTGAATTGCACAGAATGCACCTATGGCTCAGTGAACCTGTGGCACTGAAGCAGCTAATGCTAGCTGCAAGCCAGAAGAAGAAAGGGTGGCTTTTATGTCTCTCATACTCCTGTAAATCTCTGGTGTAGAGCATGCTCTGGTGGGCATTACCACAACCCCGGCCCTCTTCGACAGCCCAGCCAGCAAAATAAACCCTTAATGAGGAGTTTATGAGACACAAGATGCCTCACGGGCCAAAGCTAATGTATATTTGAATGAAACCAGTAGCTCTGTGTTGTGTCAGGAGATTCAGCCAGCACGCACAAGGCCACCCGAGGTGATAGTGGGGCCTGCATACTGAGGTGTGCCGAGCGAGAGCCAACATGTCAGTATCTCTCAGAGCAAACACTGTCACAGCTAATTCTACAATGAGCATGCGATGGGGCCCTGCAATGACACAAAACAATTAGGCAGATGTTCTCACCAGCCTCCTGAGCCAGAGCAATAAAACATACTGCCACCACAAGTTATTTCACAACTCAAAATCTCAACCAGACAGGCAACATGTCCCTAGTATTATCTACGATTATATGAAATATAGGGGATGATGCCCCCTTAAGAACAAGGGACATTAATGAAATACTAAATGAAAAATTCTAGGCTAGCTGAATAATAATTTAATAATAACAGACAAATCAAAGAACACAATTCCAGTCTAACGGATTCATCTGAATTACACTAGAATGTCATAACAGCAGTCAACCGTTTACACTGCTCCTTTTCACAGAGGCCTTGTCCACACCAATACGTTTTCGTTTCCTAATTAGGAAACAAATATTTTTTCCCTCCATTTTGGACTTCGGTCAACACTAAGACAACGTTTTTAGCAACAAAAAACAAAGCGTTTTGAAAATGCTTTCCAAAGTGGATACATTCGAAAATGCAGTTTTCACGTTGCAGTGTGGACTGTGAAAACTGAGGTATTTGAAAACGATGATGTAAGTTTAGTCATGTGATGCCTGTTATTTGCTATTCACCTTCACACATTTGCAAAAAAATTTACCATGCACACTCTTTATAAATATCACAGTCCTGCAAAGATGACAAAAAATGTACTCGCATTTGCTGTCCTGCAGCAAAACATGAGAGCAGTTGCGACAGTGAGTGCGACCTGGACGCATCAGTGAATGGTAAGATATTTTGCGGAATAAAATGTTTGATTATGATTGTGACATGAACATGACATGATTATGTCTTGTTCTGTCTGTATCATCTCAGTGAGCTTTTACGGAGCAAACCGTCTTGAGCCACCATATTTAAATACATGCGAATAGTGTTGCTCTAATACTGGAATTTCTAACTTAGATTCAGTACTTTAAAAAAATATCGATATACAATATATTCAATACCATTTTTTATACCAGAGGGGAAAAAAATTGACAAAACATTAAGGGTATAAATTTAAATGCTAAATGTTTAGAAGTTCTTTTTATGTTTTTGAAAGAAGTCTCTTTTGCTCACCAAGGCTGCATTTATTTAATCAAAAATAAAGTAAAACTGTAATATTGTAAAATATTATTACACTTTAAAATAATTGTTTTCTATTTTAATACATTCAAAATGTAATTTAGCCCATTTCTGTCATGGCGTAGCTGAAATATTAGCATTATTACTCCAGTGTTCATTGTCACATGATCATTCAGATATCACTCTTAATATGCTGATTTGGTGCTCAAAAAACTTTTCAACATTTCTTATTGTTATAAATGTCAGGAGATATCAGACTCGAGAGAGAGGGAGCAATGAAATCCAACACAAAGCTTTACTGAACAGTGTCCAAGAACAAAGGTGAGTATTCTGATTCTTATCAATTCATAATCAATTATTTTCCATATTTTTGACAGTTACTGTATGTTAACTTGGGGTAAGGAAAAAAAAAAAAAAAAGTAGCCATGCCGATCAGTTTAAGCCGTTTATAACCTTACTCTGATAAAAGAAACTGGGTTAAATTGTTTACCACATGCATTGTCAGATTAAGCATAATCTGGTTATTATGGAAAATCAGTATTGAAATGGTTTCAAATATTCAGAATGTATATATATATATATATATATATATATATATATATATATATATATATATATATATATAAAATAAAAAAATTCCGACAGCATTACATGATACACAATGCTTTACATTAGATTTACTTATTTGTTCCTTGTTTTTAAACTACTTTTCTAAAGTAATTCAGTGGTAAACCCTCAACTCTCATACCCTCAAGATAACTTTCACTTGCAGTGTCTGTTATAGCTCTATCTATACAGAGCCACTCGTTCAGCGTGCCATGCATACAAACAGATGCAACATATACAGCAGACTTTTCCTGAATAATCTTGACAAAAATGTCACAACTTGTCAACGCAAACTGTATGAAATGGCATGTGAATGCTTAGGCGTAGAAAAGAAGCGAGACAGGTGTGTACTCTCGGCTCAAACTCGCTGAGTGGGACGTCACAATGCCGTAAGGAAGTTTTACTCGTGATAACACATAATGGGAATGACAGAGAGGGCGCGGGGCAAGATAAGTGTCTATGATGGTGCAGCAAAGCAACTGCTTATAATTTTTCCGTCGTCCCTTTAGGTCCCAGAGGGAGCCAAAGCTCAGTTGTTTCAATGATGAAGAATAACAAGGATTTAAGATTTTTTTTAAACACCATCAGAGACAATCCATCCTGGTTGCCTTGGTAACCATGGACTAGTTTGAGGATATGCTTTTGCATGGCGTCTACCACAAGTGTCTGATTACTCAAATTCAGGACAGAGATGCTATGCAAACCTTGACAAAATGTAGACAGCCAATTCTGGCAAGCCTACAAAATGAAACAACCATGAGAGCAACTGGAGAATCACGCAAACAGTCACCTCGGGCTCTATGTTATCAGTTGTGCAGCACTTCATCTGGGGTGGGAAGTTAGCAGTCAGAAGAATGTACTCAAAGAAGGATTAAAAGTGGCATCAGCTCTGCCAAACCATCTCTGTGGAAAATGAGATGAGCCAGGCTGTGTTTTTGGCACCAACGTGCTGGTGTGCCTCAGCACAAGTCTTTTCCCTAATCTGACCTGGAAGCAAAAAACCAAACAACCCCCAAAAAAAAAAAAAACAGCCAGTGTTAAAGGGCAAGTTCACCCAAAAATGAAAAAAATCTGTCAGTTTTTACTCAACTTCAACTTTTTACTCAAATTACAAATTCTGATTAAAGTCATACTCTACATTCCAATGAATGTGGATGTGAAGATTTCAAGAAGGATGCAAAAATCACCATAACATATTTTAAGACTGAAATGTATTAATATTCCATGTGAAATTTTTCAATAATGAATAATTATTCACTGATAGAGCTGAGCTCTTAAAGGTATAGTTCACCCAAAAATGAAAATTATCCCATAATTTACTCACCCTCAAGCCATCCTAGGTGTATATGGCATTCTTCTTTCTGATGAACACAATCAGAATTATATTAATAAATATCCTGACGCTTCCAAGCTTTATAATGGCAGTAACAGGGTCCATTGAGTTTGCTCAAAAAGTGCTCCACACGGCCCCAGAAGGGGGATAATAAAGGCCTTCTGCAGCGAATCGTTGGGGTTTTGTAGGAAAATATACATATTTAAAACTTTATAAAGTAAAATATCTAGCTTCCGGCAGACAAAAAAAAAAAAGAAAAAAGCTTATGCTACGTCCAACATCATTGCAATTGCACTTATGCTTTTTTTCATAAGTTGAATACGGAATGCAGTCCACCGGAAGCAAGATGGATATTTTTCTTAAAAAAACCCATCGATTCGCTTCAGAAGGCCTTTATTAACCCCACTAATGCTCGGAAGAGCCAGGACATTTTTCCAAACTGCGATTGTATTCGTCTGAAAGAAGATTGGTCATATACACCTATGGCTTGAAGGTGAGTACATTATGGGATAATTTTCATTTTTGGGTGAACTATCCTTTTAACTTGGGAACCCCTGTGGTTGGATCTTTGAGTAAGTGAGTTGAATGGATTGGACCAATTCATGAATTAATAATCTTAATTGTTCATCTTTTTAAAACTTTAAAACGTCTCGGTTACGTATGTAACCCTCGCTCCCTGAAGGAGGGAATGGAGATGTACGTCGGAACTGACAGACGAATTGGGATCTATTTTCAGAGACCAATCTACTTCGAGTGATTAAAAACGAGCCAATGGACATTGGCATGCGGTTCACGCATTCCACGACATGGTGCGATGTACGCAACGGCCGCAGTGCTGTCCGTGCGGCCCAGTACATGCTTGCCCTGTAGCGGCTTTTTGAGGCGGCCCAGAGCAAGACTTGCTGCCAGTAACTCCAGGCAATTGATATGCCAATGCAGTTGGGGCCCCGTCCACAGACCCGAAACTGCATGCCCGTTGTACGTGGCCCCCCAGCCGGTGGATGAGGCATCCGTGAAGACCACAGCATGCCTGGACACCCGTTCTAGGGACACTCCCGCCCGTAGAAACGAAGGGTCCGACCACGGGCTGAAGGTTTGGCGGCATTAAGGAGTAACTGAGACCCGGTACTCTGCCATGCCCATCTCGGGACTCGGCCGTGAAGCCAGTGCTGAAGCGGTCTCATATGCAGCAATCCGAGCGGCGTTACCGCGGCTGCAGATGCCATATGCCCCAGGAGCCTCTGAAAGAACTTCAGTGGGACCGCTGTCCTGCCTTTGAATGTATTCATGCAGTTCAGCACTGATCGGACTCGCTCCTCTGTGAGGCGCACAGTCCGATTGACCGAATCCAGCTCCATACCGAGATAAGAGATCCTCTGTGTGGGACAGAGTTTGCTCTTCTCTCGGTTGACCCGAAGGCCCAACAGGCTGAGGTGACGGAGCACCAAGATTCAAGATTCAAGAGTTTTATTTGTCACATACACAGTTATATACAGAATATACAACCGGCAGTGAAATGTAAACAGGTCCGCTCCATGGACAGTGCAAATGCACAGTTTAAAACACAAGGGGGAAATTATACTAGAAATAGGATAAAAAAATGTACTATCTATCTATCTATCTATCTATCTATCTATCTATCTATCTATCTATATATATATATATATATATATATATATATATATATATATATATATATATATATATATATATATATATATATATATATATATATATATATATAATTATAAATAATCAAGTCAAGTAGAAGAAAAAAGTAAAAATAAGAATAAGAAGTGGAATAAAATAATTGAAGTAGACTGTGCAGTGAGTAAACTGTAGACTTATAAATATGTGGTTAACAAATGTACAAAGAGTATAATGTGCAAACAGGTTTATAACAGGTTGTTACACAGTAACAACGAGAACAGAAAGTGCAGTGCAATGTCAGTATGTTTATCCTGAAGTGAAGTCACGTGGTGTTAAGTGACTGAGTTCAGGAGTCTGATGGCCTGGGGGAAGAAGCTCCTCCTGAGTCTCTCAGTTTTGGCCATCAGGCTTGAAGCGCTACCAGATGGCAGCAGCGTGAAATGAGGGTTTGCAGGGTGATTAGAGTCCTTGATGATATTAGTAGCTCTACCTTTGCAGCGTTTGGTGTAGACGTCCTGCAGAGATGGGAGAGCTGACCCTGATAGACCCTGAGAGCTGATACGCTCGGATAAGCGCACGACTCTTTGCAGGGCTTTGCGGTCATGACTGGTGCTGTTCCCATACCACGCTGTGATGCACTAGTTAGTACACTTTCTATTGCCCCTAAATAGAAAGTTTTCAGGATAGCTGGTGAAACCCTGAATTTCCTCAGCTGGCGCAGGTGGTACAGTCTTTGCCTGGCTTTTTTCACCTGTGTCTGAATGTGAGCAGTCCAGGTCAGGTCCTCGGAGATGTTTACACCCAGGTACTTGAAGCTGCTCACTCTCTCTACTGGTGACCCGCTGATCATGAGGGGGGAGTATGTCCGTTGCTGTCTCTTCCTGAAGTCCACAATCATTTCTTTGGTCTTGCCAACATTCAGAGAGAGACAGTTGTCCTGGCACCATGATGTTAGATGCTCCACCTCGTCCAAGTATGCCGTCTCATTGTTGTTGGAAATGAGGCCCAGGACAACAGTATCATCAGCAAATTTGATGATAGAGGTGGAGCTGTGTGTGGACAAACAGTCATGCGTGTAGAGCGAGTAGAGCAGGGGACTCAGGACACAGCCCTGTGGAGCTCCCACACTCAGGGAGATGGAGGTGGACTGGCCTATTCTCACCACCTGAGGCCTGCCAGTGAGGAGGTCCTCAATCCAGTGGCAGAGAGAAGGATTCAGGCCACGATCCAGGAGTTTGGAGGTTAGCTTGATGGGAACTATGGTGTTAAAGGCTGAGCTATAGTCAATAAATAGCAGCCTTACGTAGTTCCCACTTTTGCTGTCGATGTGAGTGAGGGAGGAGTGGAGGACATGAGAGATGGCCTCTTCAGTCGATCTATTGGGACGATAGGCAAACTGAAGAGGGTCCAAAGTGTCAGGAATGTAGGCGCAAATGGTGTTTTTAATGAGTTTCTCAAAGACCTTCATGACTATAGACGTGAGAGCCACTGGACGATAGTCATTTAGGCAAGAGGGTTTACTGTTCTTAGGGACAGGGATGATGGTGGATTTTTTGAAGGAGGTGGGGACCACAGATGTAGCGAGGGACTCATTAAAGATAGATGTAAACAACCCGGCGAGCTGATCAGCACAGGACCGCAGAACACGACCTGAAATACCAGCCGGCCCGGCAGCTTTCCTGACGTCCACACGCTTGAGTGCTCTCCGAACTTCATCCTCCGAGACAGAGATCACGTGATTGTTGCTGCTCTGAGTAATTTCCTCTAACGCGCCACTTGGCGGAGTCGCGTTGCCGCGGTTACAGTCAAAGCGAGCGTAGAAAGAGTTTAACTCGTTCACGAGCAACGGGTCAGCGCTCACCTCTGCAGAGGATTTAGATCCAAACGAGCAGATGGACCTCAGACCTTGCCACATGCGCCGCGAGTCGTTGAGTTGGAAATGAGACTCCACTCGGTCTTTGTAACGGAGTTTTGCGGCTTTAACTGCATGCCACAGAGCATAGCAGGACGATCTGTATTCATTCATATTCCCTGAAAGGAGACCGGCGTTGTAAGCAGCAGTGCGTGTGTTCACTGCCGCGCGGATTGAATTGTCCACCCACGGTTTCTGATTTGAGAAGGACGTTATTGTTATTGTTTGCGTGGCTTGCTCTGTAAGCGTGTTGATGAAGCAAAGCGCCACGTCTGTGAACTCGTTTACGTCGGCTGAACTCGCTCGGAACATGTCCCAATCCACATCATCCAGAGCTGCCTGTAGCGCGGTCTCTGAGTGGGGTGACCAGCGCTTAACTTCCCGCCTAAAGATAGAGCCAGCGCTGTGTCTGCCTGTGGTGGAATGTAAACAGCGGTCGCGACAACCGCAGAAAACTCCCTCGGCAGATAGAATGGGCGGCAAATGATTGTTAAATGTTCCAGATGAGGCGAGCAGGACCGCGAGAGAATGGTGATGTTCCTGGGATCGCACCATTTCTTGTTGATCATGAAACATACTCCACCGCCTTTGGATTTAGGTCCCTGTGTTCGCACAACTGCTCTCGTGACTGGGCTAGTATGGGCCAGTCGTCGAGGTAGTTGAGAGTACGCGTCCTTCAGGTCGATCGCTGCAAACCAATCTCGGGGACGGATGCATTCGAAAATGCGTTTTTGCGTCAACATTCTGAACGGGAGCTTGTGCAGGGCCCGATTCAGGACACGCAGGTCCAAGTTTGGTCTTAACCCACCCCCTTTCTTGGGTACAATGAAGTAAGGGCTGTAGAACCCTGATTTTCATATCGGCTGGAGGAACCAGCTCGATCGTGTCCTTTGCCAGTAGGACTCCGATCTCTGACTGCAAGACATGGGCATCGCTGCTCCGCACGGAGGTGAAGAGGATGCCCTTGAGCTTGGGAGGCCGGCGAGCGAACTGAATCGCGTAGCTGAGTCTGATGGTACGGATGAGCCAGCGAGGTGGGAGGCTCGGACCCGACTCGGGAGGCCCGGGGGGCGGCCCGGAGTGTTGTCTGAGCCTCCCAGGGTGGGGCAGAGAGTGGGTGAGAAGGCCTGGTGGCGTCCTCGGTGCCCACACTGCTGTCCACTGGCGAAAGGAGGGGAGGCAAGGAGTGGCAAGGCTTGGAGGCGTCGCACACTGCCCGCCTGACCCTCCTGGAGCCCAGGGAGGGAGGACACTGCTCTTTTGAGAAAGTGGGTACCACTGGACTCCGGAGAGCCAGTGGCAGGACCGAAACCTAGTCTCCCCTCAGTCCTCCTCTGGGGAGGGGTGCGGACACCGCCTCCCCAAGAGCAGATCCCCCTTCTCACTAGGCCACCCGTTTCAGGGCCGCTTGCAGACTTCGCGGGACCCTGGACGGGTTGGGTGCCTCCCTTGCGCCCGGCCACCTGCTGCCTGGATGGAGGCTGCTGCTTGGCTTTAGCAGGGGCAGACGCAGGCGGAGACACTGTGACCGATGACTGGATGGAGGCAGCAGCTGGTCATCGGGACAGGCTTTTTTTTTTTTTTTTTGCCTCCATCTGGTACTGGGCCACCAAGAACTGCTGGGCGAAGTCCTCGATGGCGTCGCCGAAGAGGCCAGCCTGACAGACAGGGGCATTGAGGAACCAAACTTTGTTGGGCTCAAGCATCTCTGCCAGGTTTAGCCCCATGTGACATTCCTGGACCACTAGTGTGGACATCACCTGACCCAGGGAGCAGTTCCTGCATAACCCCTGGGTCGGGACATGAGAGAACGTGAACCACCCACAAACACAGTCTCAGCATGCTTGTGATGCGATAGAGGAGTGGGGGCCCGAGGAGATGTACCCGGCCGGGAAACCCCACTGTAACCCTCAGGTCACCAAGGCTTATTAGCCGAAGTAGCCCTTTTCTGGTGCACCAGAAAAGGAACTAGATCAGGGAATAGGCAAAGGGACTCAACCCCGTTTGAGGTTTCATAGTCTCGACCACGCATCTAGAGCGCCGAGTGACGCGCTGGGTTGCCGTGACAACCCGCGCTGTCAGCCGGCCGCTCGACGGCACACGGCGCGCTGAACGCCTAAGCCCTTATGAGAAAGGTAAGATGAACTGCGCGCCGACGTGATCACACTCTCCTGAGAGAGTATGAATCACCCACGAACGCAATCTCGCATGTTTATGTGCGAGAGAGATCGTGGCCGTCAAATGAGGACAGGAAACAACCGCATCCAGAAACACACGGTTTGAATGACATCTTGAAAAAGACGCAGAGTCAAACCGTGTTGCTCTTTTAGAAGGAAATGCTTAGAAGGAAGCACTCAGGGAGATGGCCGCGGCTTCCAGCAGTCCGATTGCAAGCCTGCGTGTGAGCACTCAAAGAACGGAAACGCCCAGCCAACCAACACGGAGACAAGTGTAGTGTATGTTGCAGCGGCCACTCGCTGACTCGCGCCGTCACACCAGCACCCAGGTAAGAGAGCGATCCTCCTCGAGACTCGTCTAAGCACTCTTCGTAGGAACAGCTTGATACAGCAAACCGTTCGGCTCTGAAGTTAAAAGCGATATGTGGTACTTCCACTTCCGTGTTTATACCCGCACTGCGGGGCGGTGCGTGGAATGTGTGAACCGCATGCCAATGTCCATTGGCTCGTTTTTAATCACTCGAAGTAGATTGGTCTCTGAAAATAGATCCCAATTCGTCGGTCAGGTCCGACGTACATCGAACACTTCCCATTCGATGTAATTGCATGAACAGAAAGCAAAACACAGCAGCAAAAAAAAAAAAAAAATTTATGTTGTGGGTCCTTCTTGGAAGTCCTTAAATCAGTTTAATTTTAAACACATTTCAATACCTTGTAAAAAAAATTAGCCGATTCGTTTTTGTTCTGAAGTGAACAACAGTAATCATTTTGAATTTGAATTTAATCTGAAACGGTATCAAAATACGGTCTTCTGCAATGAGATTGTTTATCATCAGCTGAAAATTACTATTGATTTTTCAGCAACAGAAAACTGGCAGTGATGCACAAAGTGTAATTGAATGTTTTTTTTGGTTTGTTTTTATATTAGTATTGTATTAGCTGAGGAATGTTGTCTTGATTGCACCAAGACATCCTTACATTATAGAAGATTTAATTAAAATGCTTTCCTTACCGACTCCGTGCCATTTAATGTTCATGATAGATGAAACCAAAAGAAAAGAGAATTTAATTGCTTGCTTTACCTCATAAATGTCAAAAGTTCAGGAGAATGTCAGAGTGACGAGGCTCTAGTTTGGTACTAAAAGACAGCAGGACACAATTAGACATTTACAGTCTTTCATTTATTTAATCTACATTTAACTTCATTTTAGCATCTGTTTTTGTTTTGACTTCTTTTTTAGCACTTAATTGTTTGTTTTTGCACACTTATTAAAGTGTCACAGACACTGTAATATAAACTGTGACCTGTGTGGCAATAAACTTCTCATCTTCGCTTGAAATGGTCAACAATTTCCTTCCATTACTTAAATAATCTACTCTAGAGACACTGGATGTGTGATGATGAATCTGATGCTGCCTTTCTCAAAGGGTCACTCAGGTCTGTTTGTGTTGGGTGAAGCATGCTTTACTAAACTTCCCCTCACATCTTTGATCAGAAGAGAGGAACATCTCTTATGACGGCTTTGCTCTGATGTGGTCATCATGGGCATCTTTCTGAGGAGATCAGGGTAGCTACGTTCCCTTCTCATGTGCACTCCGCCCTCAGTCTGCTCCTGAAAAAATGAACTTTTCCTGTCTATGTATGTACACATACAACAATCTGTCAGAAGCTTCCAGAAATATCTTATAAACCAAAGTGGCACTTTAAAAGATCTGAATGTTAAAACACTGCATAGTTTTAAGAGTATGATTTCAGTGAAGTTTCAATCTAGCAAAGGATTTAGAGCAAAAATAGTACAATGCTCAATCACAAGAGAATATACACTCACCTAAAGGATTATTAGGAACACCTGTTCAATTTCTCATTAATGCAATTATCTAATCAACCAATCACATGGCAGTTGCTTCAATGCATTTAGGGGTGTGGTCCTGGTCAAGACAATCTCCTGAACTCCAAACTGAATGTCAGAATGGGTAAGAAAGGTGATTTAAGCAATTTTGAGCGTGGCATGGTTGTTGGTGCCAGACGGGCCGGTCTGAGTATTTCACAATCTGCTCAGTTACTGGGATTTTTTACGCACAACCTAGGGTTTACAAAGAATGGTGTGAAAAGGGAAAAACATCTAGTGTGTGGCAGTCCTGTAGGCGAAAATGCCTTGTTGATGCTAGAGGTCAGAGGAGAATGGGCCGACTGCTTCAAGCTGATAGAAGAGCAACTTTGACTGAAAGAACCACTCGTTACAACCGAGGTATGCAGCAAAGCATTTGTGAAGCCACAACACGCACAACCTTGAGGCGGATGGGCTACAACAGCAGAAGACCCCACCGGGTACCACTCATCTCCACTACAAATAGGAAAAAGAGGCTACAATTTGCACAAGCTCACCAAAATTGGACAGTTGAAGACTGGAAAAATGTTGCCTGGTCTGATGAGTCTCGATTTCTGTTGAGACATTCAGATGGTAGAGTCAGAATTTGGCGTAAACAGAATGAGAACATGGATCCATCATGCCTTGTTACCACTGTGCAGGCTGGTGGTGGTGGTGTAATGGTGTGGGGGATGTTTTCTTGGCACACTTTAGGCCCCTTAGTGCCAATTGGGCATCATTTAAATGCCACGGCCTACTTGAGCATTGTTTCTGACCATGTCCATCCCTTTATGACCACCATGTACCCATTCTCTGATGGCTACTTCCAGCAGGATAATGCACCATGTCACAAAGCTCAAATCATTTCAAATTGGTTTCTTGAACATGACAATGAGTTTACTGTACTAAAATTGCCCCCACAGTCACCAGATCTCAACCCAATAGAGCATCTTTGGGATGTGGTGGAACGGGAGCTTCATGCCCTGGATGTGCATCCCACAAATCTCCATCAAATGCAAGATGCTATCCTATCAATATGGGCCAACATTTCTAAAGAATGCTTTCAGCACCTTGTTGAATCAATGCCACATAGAATTAAGGCAGTTCTGAAGGCGAAAGGGGGTCAAACACAGTATTAGTATGGTGTTCCTAATAATTCTTTAGGTGAGTGTATATATCATTCACAGTCTGAATGCAGTCTTTAACTGGGAGAGGATTTATAATTACAAGTTTTACGAGTGTTTATGCACAAGCACAGAAGCCTGTCCACTTTTGACACGTGTATATTTAGGGAGATTTAGACCGGCATCATTACAAATTAGTCATTTGCATTCACTTCATGGAAAAAAAAAAAAAAATTTTGTTCATATTACATTGTTGTGTCAAGATGTTAAAACACTTCTAACCAAGCTAAAAGGTGTTTTTATTTATTTATTTTTTTTATCCAAAAATACACTTATTCTGTTCTAAACTTGTACTGTTAACGCTCATGTATGTGCCAAGAAAAGCTAGGATAGATGGATAATGACTTTCCTTACAAAAAGCTATCAAATGGCTTCATAGTGTAAAAATACAGTATATCGTATTGCACTTACAAAACATTGCTTTGGTTAGTTTGTTTTTGCCTAAAACTTAAAAAGCTCCATCTAATGGATTTTGGGAGGAGTGTTCAGGAGACCAGCTTATGAATGATTGATGTTGTAAACAATACATGCAATTTACGGTTTGTTTCTTAAAGCGTGCCCAAAGAAAGAGTGAAGAAACAAATTTTATTCGCATTTTGGAGACTTCCTCCATATATGTGACAGAAACACTACTGTATGTTTTTCTTTCTTTCTTCCCCTCAAAGATCGTGCTAATTGACTAATACATTACATATTCTTTTGGTGTTGAGAGGCAATTGAATCATTACATAAAATTGGTCAAGAACAGTACCCTTTGAAAGCACAAGTATGCTACACAAGAATGTATAATATAACATCAAAAGTATTGACCCAGTTTGTTAATGTTATATAAAGCTATATTTGTTTAATTTTTAATTCCTCAAATAATTATTAGCGAAGCATGATTTTACTCTTTATTCTAGTTCAATTAGTGAGTTCTTCTAGGGAACAAGACTGAATATTTTACTGCCTTTGGCAGCATTAAAGATAGCATGCAGTATGAAAATGCATGCATACTTTATTTGGTATGGTTGCTGATCCCATAATGAGTGATGAAAAAATACAATGTTGAGGGGGTCTGTCACAATATCTCCATTTAATCCCATTAGATTTTGTGCTTGTTTGTTTTGTTTTTGTTTATGTTTAACATCACCGGAGCTCTTTGTTGTTTAAAAATATTATGTATAACTGTAATCCCAAAACAAAGACTTTTGAATTTAAAAAACACATCTCCCAATGTTGTGCATCCTTTTTAGTCCATTAAAGACAGTGTATTGTGGCGAAAAGGAAGCTCAACCTCTATCAGAGACAGAATACACAACATGAGCATCCATGCCCGCTTTAATCAAATCCTGCAGATCTTTTGTTGTAATACATTTGTTTTCACGCAATAATAAACTACAGAAATTCATGGTCATGTCTGATTGTCAGTGCCAGCTGCATTGGCTTTAGTCGACTATTTAAAACAATAGCAGTGTCAAATCTGAAAAATTTGAGAATTCCCTGTGGTTTCTTGTGTAGCTGTCGCAGATAATGCGAGGATGTGAAATAAATGGGATGAAAAGGCAGGATGAATGCATGCTTAGTAGACGGCACACTTTTATAGGTCAACAGTCACAAAAACATACTTAAGCCTCAGTATGGTAATAAATATTTATTACTAGGCTTTCAGAACTTCTGCTTGTTTTTTGTTTTGTTTCGGAGCTGCATTTATTCAAAATATATTCATTGAATCCCTGAGTGAAAGCTGGCAATTTTCTGTGGAAATTGCTGTTGCTGTCAGTTTAGTGTCCTTTACAAACTCATACATTTAAATGCGTAGCAGTTGTTTTAAATGGTAAATGGCTTTGTTTATGTTACACCAACCAATATGGCAGTCGTCTTGGACTTATACACAGACTGATGCCATTGTATAAACAGAAAATGCTAGTCACAGTCGGGCATGGTAAATTTAATCTATGAGTGAAAAGGTCTTACAAAGGGAAGGTTGGATAAAACAAGTGCATATCTGGTCATGTGATCTCAACATGGCCGCATCCACAAGGCAACCCGCTCTTCATGCAGAATAAAAGAGCTTTAATTGAGCTATACTGAGATGGCTGAAATTTTCATTGCATGTGAATTTTTTTTAAAATGCTAAAAGCACTATTCAATTATTTATGTGTAAATCTTTTCTAATGAGGACAAATACTGAGTGCCTTTAATTGTACCTTTTATAACATTTATTTCTTTCTTTTTATAGGTTCATGGCTTACAATCCAATTTAGTGTGATAATTTGTGGTTCATCTCAAGTCTCTATCCTGACTTGTATCGTGTTTTGAAGAAAACATAGATTCAAGCGGCCCACATCACTCACAAAAAATAACCGTCATTGTTTAGGAATGCAAATAGCTAAGGTTCAAGCACAGAGAATTGAGACGTACTGGAAAAAGACAAACGTATGATCATTACAATGCGTAACCCAAGGTTATTATACGTTTGCATTTTTATATTTGTTTTGATTTTATTATTGTTTTCAATTTTGCTATAAATTTCAGTTTAGTCTTAGTTAGTTTCATAAATGGTTTTGCTAGTTTTAGTTTAATTTTATTTTGTGAACTAGGGGTGTAACGGTACACAAAACCGACGGTTCGGTATGTACCTCGGTATTGAAGTCACGGTTCGGTACGAGTTCGACACAGCAGTTTTACATTTATTCATTTTTATTCAACAGTGGTTTACTGAAAAAAAATGTGTCTGTCCTTAAATGAATTCAATTATAACTAAACGTTTCTTAAAGGGAGCCCTTACTTACACATTACTATAATATTAAGAGTTAACAACAGAGCCCAAACTATTAGCCTCAATTCAGTTGCTATTTATTTTTAGATATAATAATCAACACTCAGGCAGTTTTTGCATTAACTTCTAAATCTAATTATAAAAATAAAATAAAAAATCTCCAATTCGTTGCTGAAATAAAATCATTTATATATATATTTGATATTTAGCGAAAGAGTTGATTTCTCTAGTGAACTAACAGCTGTGGACACTGAATGACTTCTGAGGTAAATGCTACCTGACATTGTTTACAAGCTGTTTTATTGACGTCTTTCCACCGTTGAAACACTGATTGAGCGATTACACCACATATGATATGTTTCAGTAAGTTGTAATGTATCCTCAACATACCTTAAGATATTAATTCATGTTTATTCTTTAGGAAGAGATGATCGCCTTCACTAGCATGCTGCGCCGCCGCTTGAACTGACGCCAGTCACGTCACATTAAAGAGCGTCAAAACGGCATTTATCGTTTGAATTTCGTGATAAAATGGACTGAATACTTAATATGTTAAGTCTTAATATGAACTGTTAAAGATTGCATTAGGAACTGTTTGGTACACACGTGCACCGAACCGAAAGCTCTGTACCGAAACGGTTTGGTACGAATACGTGTACCGTTACACCCCTATTGTGAACTCATTTCTATTTAGTTTTTATATATTTAGTTTCAGTTTTAGTAATTATAGTTTAGAGTTACACTTCCAGTGTAGACTAAAGCAAGACTTTTATTTTTAGCAAAGTTTAATGTTTGCACAGATTAGAGTTAACTCTTGTGCAGACATCTTAATACAAATAAAATAATGGTCTGAGATTGAACAAAGAACCAAATGCAACTTTGAAAAATTAAACTTCCAGACAAACTCATTCATATTAAAGATTAAGGCCCGGTTTCACAGACAGGGCTTAACTTAACTTAACCTTATTTCAATGATATATTTAAGTAGCTTTTATAAAGGCATTTTAGAAGAAAATGGCTGGTGTGCATCTTGAGACAAACATGGCACTGAAATATTTTAAGATATATCAGTGCAGGTTACTTTCAGTTTAAACAGCTCAATAATGCATTTTAGTCTTGGACTAGCTTAAGCCGTGTGTGTGTGTGTGTGTGTGTGTGTGTGTGTGTGTGTGTGTGTGTGTGTGTGTGTGTGTGTGTGTGTTTGCGCGTGTCCTGGTAGCCTATTCCCTACATTGTGGAGAAATGTCTTCACATGGATAATAATATTATTGTTTTTTAAAACAATGATACTAACACCTTTCAGCCTGTCACCGTCATGCAAACATGAAATCTCAAACATACAGTAGTAACGTTAGTACTTTTCAGTTTTTTACTTGTTTTGCTGTTGCACCCGCGTCTCTCGTTGAGCATGAAATGGCATTCTAAAAACAGGGCGCTCGAGTTAAAAGAAGTTAAACTTGCGTCACATTACCTTGTGTCATTTCTCATTTCACTGCCACAAACACATTCTTTGTGAATTGCCACTTAGGACTAACGATGTGTTCTATGTTTCGCTCCTTCACTGAGTGCGTCACAGGACAGCGGTTATTGGTTAATCGCCTCATCTCAAAGAGCTTATTAATTATGAAAACGATTATTTATTTTTGCTAATAATTATTTTATTTCAATTAGTGTTTCAGTAACTGTTGTTAGTTTCGTTTAGTTTTAGTTTTTCATTTATTATGATTTTTTTTTTTTTTTTTTCCAGTTTACGAAAATGTTTTTGACCAATAGTTTTAGGAAATAACCTTGGTCTGACCAATAGATTTCAAACAGAAAATGTGCATGTTTTGAGCTCTTATGATGTTTTGCCACAGTGGAAACCAGTGAAACTGAACAGGCACATTCATATGAACCCCTAGAGATTAGAATAGTCTAAACTGTCTCTATCCCTTCTGGCACCACGAAGCATTGGGTCTCTCCTAAGACCCCCAACAGTAAATCGAGACGATTCATCTTCTAAACAACCACGTTTGGCATAATAGACCTGACTTAAGGTGGCAAGTATCCACATCTACAGGCCCAGTAAATGCTGCGCTGTTCTGTCCAACGTGTTCCTCTGGAATATTATGATTTATAGACCTATCAGGCAATTACCCTGCCAGAATGTTTAGATGATAACTCAGGAGGTCTTTGTAAACAGAAGAACTAATGAGGACAGCTGCATTGATTTGCTCATTGTCACAAATTGGCTGAATTCAATATAATGCCCATTATAATTATTTCATGCGACATATTCATTATAATTCATATTTCTTTTTTACAAATAAAAATTAGCTGTTCAGAGAACTTAAAAAAATAAGGCAACAGTTTGCATGGCTTTATTATTATTATTATTATTATTATTATTATTTTAATTAAAATCCATCGACTTAAAGTAAATGTATTTATTAAACTTATTAAACATTAAGTTGTTATGACATCCATCATGGTAACTGTCTATTTATATTAAGAAGATTTCTTAAAGGGACTTATTATACAAAATTTACTTTTATAAGTTGTTTGAACACAGATGTGTGTTCACAGTGTGTATAAACATCCAGCCTATAATGGTAACAAAAAATCCAACCACTCCTTTTTTATAATCCCCATAAATCATAAACAGTCTATTCAAACAAGCGGTTCCAGATTTCAAGCCCTGCCCATGACTGGTGAATATCTGTCCTATTAACATCGATACCGCCCTGAGTGAGCCGTAGCAGTGCGCCATTTCTGTTTCCTCGCTGTAGACGCTGGATACAATGTCTACGCCAAAAAACTAATACAAAAAAACCAAAAAAACAAATGTTCTGTTATTGGATGAACATAGACTCATGACATCTGAGCCACCGAGAGACACCGTGGTTTCATTTCATTAAGGAACTTCACAAAAGAGGGTCAGTTAAATTTCGACATTTGCATTTAGTTTCTGAAAGATTATTAGATTAATATGACGGTACATGCTAATCGATGAGTTGAATCAACTTAACTCCACAACAACTACATAAATGTATCCAGTAACCATTCAGAATCATCCAGTTGCATTCTAAAAAAAAAAAACATCTTCCTGAGCCTCTCCATCAGTCTCTCTGGTTCAAACATGGACTCCGGTTCTGACATTTTGGCTGCGTGACATTGTCCAGTTTTGTTGTTGCCAGAGTATCCAAAGCACAAGCTGTAAAGGCTCAACCCTCTACTGGAAAGGGGACAGGGAGAAGCAGCTAATTTACATTTAAAGGGACACACAAAAAAAAGGCATGTTTTTGCTCACACCCAAATTGGGGCAAATTTGACAAGCTATAATAAATGATCTGTGGGTTATTTTGAGCTGAAACTTCACAGACACATTCTGGGGACAACAGAGATTTATATTAGGCCTACAATCTTGTGAAAAGGGACATAATAGGTCCACTTTATTTATATGACTTTTTTTTATTTTATTTTTTTATAAGAAATGTAGGCCTATATACAGTATATTACATAAATGTACAATAAGTAAATATATTATATTTATTATATTATATTAGTAATTATTCTTGGTTGTTATTTTTTCAGCATTATATTTACTAGATCTAAGAAACTTTTTTTTTTTTTTTTTTTTTTATTTTTATAACGTAGGATTAATTCTTTGTGAAACATCAGTCCATCATTATCAATCCCACTGTAATGACAACTCCTGGTTAGTACTGTGCTGTGAAGATGAATTTTTGTTCAGATGCAGGAATCACAAGGGATAATTCATCATGGGACCAAAAACATACAGATACATGCTGGCTCACTTTCATTGTAATTTACATGATTAAATACCACTGTGTTGTCTACAGTGCCAGTGCCTTCTGTTCTCTGACTCATTCGGATTTCTCTTTCCATTCTTCTAAGCACACTGAATTCACAGAGCACATTTCCTTTTCTTTTTCATATTCAAATCAATCAGTGATATCCAGCTCTGTGAGCTGCTATACCAAATGTGCCACCACAAATTTGTCATATGAAACAGACTTAATTCAAATGAGTCATGCTTAAAAAAAACCAAAAACACTTTAAAAGCAATGCCACTAATCCATTCATTGTGGAACAGGATGGCATATGTCTAATCATCCCCAGAGAAACAGTTGGCCTTGTCATAGCCCATGGAGAGTTGGCTGGGAGTTTTTAAAAAGGTAGTCACTGACAGATATAGGGGTCACACCTGGTCTGGTGTAGCAGATAGTCAGCACCCAGTACTTCCCCTGCTGTCTTTCACAAGGCAGGGATTTTAACACTTCCTGCTCAGGGGCTCTACGGAACATGCCTGCTTCCTGTCACCTTGCCGTTGCCTTATTGCCATGGAAATGAATGTGACTAGACAGCACGATAAGCGAGCCACTGAGAGAAGGAAATAAGGGAGAAGAAGTGCACTGTACTGTGAAATCTCTGATATATTATAAAGACGTTTTGTAAGTCTCCATGCACACAACCATTCCCCTTATTTCAACATAAGCGGATACAGAAAAAGCATTTATTGATAAACAATGCGGCCAATGTGTTAGTTAAACCTTTCATCAGACTTCAGATATCGGTGGTGGGAAAGTTCAGAGATGCCCTCAAACCACGACGCCAACAAATGGCTGCTTCATGTCTGAGGAGCCAGGGGGGAAAGGTCATAGCAGCGTTGCCATCTGGGAAATGTCTACCAGATCATCACAATGATCTCTCTACGGCTTCGTCTGAGAGGAGAAAAAAGCACACCCACGTTGAGCTTTCGATGCGAAAAATTCTCAAGTCATCGCCAATGTTATTAGCATAAGATGAGAGCCAGCAAGAAACTAGCACATGAATTGTTGCAGCTGCTGGGATATTAGGAAATGGTTACATGCTCTGACCTAAAGGAAAGTGTTAAATATTATATAAAAATCCAATTTATGTGCTCAACCTAATATATGATCAGGGCATTTCCATGCTAACACACGCTCTGGGTCATCTAGCACTGGAGCAGAACACTGTGAAAGGCACTGTCTCCATGACAATGTGTGTGTGACACATCATGGAACCGAAGCCCCCCAATGGGCAGCTTGCTGGTCATCATGCTAACAACCTACCATCAGCACCACAGGAGAGGAACTCAACCTCACACTCATTTAACACACTCGCGCCGCCACCTGTGTCTGTCACCACCCCTGCCACAACACTTAGCACAGCTCCGGAGAAGAAGTAAAGTTCATGCTGTGTGAACAGAGATATGATGGAAGAGATTCCGTTTTCATCACGAAATGATGAACTGCAATGTACACACACATCAGCAGCGCAATAAATCAACATATATCACTGTCTTGGAGAAACTTCCTCTCACTTTTACTCCTTTATGCATTAATTTGTCTTGCCATCCACTGACAATGCTCTTAATGCAATGCAAAATACATATTACATTTGCAATATAACACGTATATAAGCAATTTTAGTGGTTATTGTGCATATTGTATAATCCACCTATCAATTTGTCCATTTTCTTACATCAGCTAAAAACAGTTGAATTTTACAAGTGTTTTGTGGTTTTGTTTTGGGCAGTGGTTCTTAAAGTGGGGTGTTTACAGGAGATCGGCAGAAAAAAAAAAGAAAACATCTGTGGTAACAGTGTTCGAGTAAGTGAATGGCAATTGGCTCTCTTCCTTTTATAAAGTGCACCAATGCCAATTCCTCTGAAACTTCCTTCTTCAGACTGTTGACTTCACTCCATCTTAACAAGCCTGACACAAAAGATTCTCTGAAGAATTTCTCATAGAAAACCACCTCATCAGTGGATGGCATCACAAGCTTCTATTGTGAACCGGCCGCTGCCCTTCACCAGCAGCAAAAACACCACGTCTACACTGGACGCAACCACTGTCGCCGTAAAGCGCTGCAGCTAAAAATCCATTAAAATCGATTTGTCCTTTGTGTCTGAAGTAGCGCAAGCACATGGAGTAGGACATAAATAGAACAGGGTATGTTGCACCACATCCAGTGTAGACAGAATCACTGATTATAAAAGGTCTTATTGTCTTTAGCCATGTTCTGTCACTCGCATCTGGTGCAGACACGGTGAAAGTGAAGTCTTTTTCATTGTAGGTTGTTAATAAAAATATATATATAAAAAAATAAATAAAAATAAATAAATAAATTATATATATATATATATATTAAAAAGATCCAAGTAATGTAATCGGTCTACGGCCAAACACTGTGTAAAACCCATAACACCGACTACCATAGCAAGCCTAGTACATTGTTAAAAAAATGCTATTGTAAAAACCTGTGTCGTGGAAATTTTTAATATTTTGTAGTGGTGAGATTGTAAGAAAACCAAACCCACTTTGTCTTTGAAAATATTTTATTCTTGCAAGAAGGTCATTCACATACAGACAAGGTTTCTGCAGAGAAGGACAGCCTCGCCTAGTGTGGGCGGCCTTATATACACATTGTTACCCCTCACCCTGCTGTTTTCCTGTTATGCATAAGAGCTGAAAATATATATATATATACCATAAAAGGATGCAAAGACAATGTCTCATCTCTAGACCAAGAACTACAGCTCTGTTTCGGAGAAACAGCAGGATGTCATTTAGACTTTTAACACCTCTTGTCAGCACCTTTAGTCTGACACTTCTGACACCTGAGATAGCACACATACACAGTAATTTTCCACTAAGATAAGCAATATATGTAAACACATACAGAAACTATAGAATGAAATTAATTTCCACCACACCTGTTAATTGATTAAAGGTGCAGTATGTAAGAATGGCAGCTAGTGTTTGAAATGGGTACTGCAGTCCAAATTCAAAATATTGTTTGCCCCGCCCCCTCCTCCTCAGACTTGATGCTCATGCGGGCTGCCAGTTTGTCGACACGCAACTGGAGTGAGCGCAATTGACAGCTGAAGGTGAGGAGACTTACACACTGTAAGTTGATGAGTTGATTTATGATATGTTGATATTGTGTTTTAATATGCTCCCATTCACAGAGATCTTTAGATCTCCAACTGGCAACCTGTGGTGGCAAAGTATTATTGGGTAAATTGGCAACATGCGGTATCGCACAGACCAAAATAAAAACATACATTCCACCATGGAAATCACATTTCAAAGTAAAATAACTGGCTGTAGCATTGGTTTTCAGAGAAACGACTGTGTGAATCAGCATGTTTCCTAAATATCTGCAAACATATGATGGTATTTTTATGTTTAGTACAGTCAAAAACTTGCATACAGCACCTTTAATGGTAAGTTCCCTTACTCTGTATGGGGAAAAAAATATATTTCATGTAATTATGCAGTAAAATACTGCTAAACATACAGTTTTTGGAAGAGAAAAAGAACAAGTCATATTGTAATTTACAGTGAAATAACTTGGTAGAAAATTGGTAGAAACAGAGCTTTCTTAAAGCATGCAGTAGGTCAACCTTTGAGTAACAAAAATATTTGATATACCTTATGATCTACTGGATCTACTAAAAATGTAAAGTAAAATAAAAAACAAAGCAAAACATTTAGTATTATAATATATAAATAAAATACACTCCTATTCTTAGTTTCTGACTGACCAAGTGTGGTGAATCACTCACTCTGAGCTGTGCTTATGCATGACTGTACTCATCATGTGAGACATGTTTCTAGTCAGCCATAAATACTTGGCTCTGTTATGGGCTGGCTAGTTCTAGTAAGATCTGCCATTAAAAGACAGGAAATGTTACCTTTGGAGGGGGTGGGGTTGATGAAACAAAGAACAAGTCATCCTGCACAACAGTGTCCCCTAGTGGTAGCAATATACAAACTTTCCTGTTGGGAAATCAAATCAATCTCTGGAATACTGTCAGTACATACACAGTGGGGTTCAGAAGTCTGAATCCATTTGTGAAATTGCCTTTATTTTGTATTTTCTAATTTTATTTATTTCCCTCTTTACAAATTCTCCAGCATGATTTGAGATGATCCAGAAGAAGCAAGAACATCTGACAAAAAGAAGATTCCACGGTCAATGTCACAAATTAGTTTCTTTGTTTTTAACGTTGGCAACATCCTACAACTATTTTTAGTTTAAGTTATCAAAGATTTGTCTGGTCATCTCAGACTTTAGGTCTCACTGTATAATGAAGAACACTTTAAACAATACTGGGTTGTTTCAACATATATGGACAAACCCAATTGTTGGGTGTGTGATAAAACGTATTCATTCATTTTGTCAATATGAAATTTAATCTGATTAAGATTATGTAACATAATTTGTCTACAATGTGATTCAGTCAGTGTTGCTTACATGGAAGCCTGGATCCGTTGAGCTTGGTCCACCCTGGCAACACACCGACGACTCAATTCGCAAAGAATAAAGACTTGAACCATGCTTGAAATACATTTTGTCTGATGCAACTGAACAGAACAGAAGCTCTTTCCAGCTCTAAACTCCTCCAGCCAACTCACTGCAATCCACTACCAAAATAAATGCCTTTAGAAAACAAAACACACAAAACTCTACTCTTAACTCTACATAGTACCTCGCACACACATATTAGCATCCAACAGCTAAATAGGATCTCAGATACTTCACTACAGCTGTGAATCAAGAGGTCTTATTGACTTCATTACTCATCACTGTTGTAAGGGAGAGAGGCTGCATGCTATCAAAGGCAGTTTAATTTAATTGAGCCTTCAAGCTGCCTCACAAATGTATGTGACTGTATTCAACCTACCTGCTCACCCAAGAGACACTGAAAAAATCTAATAAGTCATTCAGACACAATATGTTAATTGACTTTTCTTTTTTTTTTTTTTTTTGCAGCTGGCAGACTTAATTAAGCTCTCATTACACTGGAGAGAGGAAAGAGACAGAGGCACTTGCCATTACAATCTGCCTGTGTGCACAGCAAAGCTCTACTGAGAGATATAGCGATAGCAACAAGGCGAGTCCACCCACACTGCTGGAAAACTGCAGGCAGATATTATCACTGAGGTGAAACCGAACCAGACCGCACCCCGATTAATGTATAGTAGTTTTGAGGAGCGAAACTATGAAAACTGCAGGAAAACTGGGGATATCTGTACTATGCGTATTACAGCTAATTACGCTCAAAAGCTTTTGTGGAGTGATAAAATGTACATTTCTTGTGAACTAAATAATGCTGTTTTAGACAAAAACGTTTTCAGATTATTACAGTTCATTAAAAATACCTCTGCGAATCTCAAAAGTCACCAGTACAGCAATAAACTCATCATTGCTAATGGGCTTGATGCAATAACTCAGTGCTTTTCTAATTACGCGGACGTCTATACTAATTACAGCCTGAATGGGAATGAAGTCTAAACATAGAAAACATTGATGCAATAGAACTGTCACATGCCTCAGATTTGGAAGCACCTTTGAGCTCTGAGACACTGTGTGCTTTTCCTTCTCACTGAGAAACTACAATGTCACTATATGCATTGTGCCCTAAAATGCTCAATATTGCCAGCTTTCAATTGATTACAATTTGTAATTGAATGAATTACTTGGTGATATTGCCATTCTGGATGCATGATATATCAATATATAATAATCTTTTCTTTTTTCCCCTAATTTATATTGGATACTCTGCAGTCATGTAACACTTTTAAAACACTATAATTTAATAACTGTTAAAATGTAATGTGTAGAAAGTCTAAAAATAAATATTTATTTTTCGTACTGTATATTATGTTTTGATGCCTAATTTAAGATTTAAATTCTTCTTTTTTATATTTTATAATTTTTAAATTATCTATTTACCTATAACATAAAAATAATTATTTATGGCAATTAATATCAGTGCATCCTTAATGCTGAATTAATTTTCATATATTAATCAAAATATTTGCTTGACAAAAATAAAAATAAAAATTAAGATTATTTATTTATTTATTTCAATAGGGCACTCCTCCCTAGACCGTCGTCATATCAACATGGACTACATTTCCCATAATTCATTGCCCAAACTCTTTTTTCCTGATTGTCTTCAGCTGTGTCATTAACCTTGTTAACTATGTTTATTCAGTCATTCATTGCTATGTCTTGTATGTGTCACAACTGCATTTCTGAGCGCTCCTTTGATTATCTGTTCCACAGTTTTGACCTTGTTGCCTATTTTCCAGAATTCCCCTGTGTGCCTATTTCTTGGATTACCTAGTGAACTAGGTAAAGCGAAAAACTAAGATTTTTGAAGCTTTGAAGCAATTGAACCAATTGCCTGGAAAAATGATTCAATGTTTCGAAGCATTCGTAATGCTTGTGATCCTTGGTCATTTGCAGCAAATATTCAGGCCAAACATGCATAAAAACACCTTTCACAAACCCATTGCAAATGTTTTATTTCTTTAAAATGTTTTACTTCTTTAAAATCTATCCAATGCAATTAACTAATCATCTAATAAGATTAATATCAAGCGTCTGTGTAATGTGTTCTTTTATCAATTTTCAGGGCTTGTTTTGTTTGTTCAATGAATGGCTCAGCTAAACAAGAGTTGACTATTAACGAGACTATTAACTACTATTATTCCTTTTAATTATACTAATGTCTAATTAAAATGTCCACAAATGTATAAAACTGATCAGAGACCAGGTAAAACACATAGACACTTGTTCAACGGTTCGCTGCTGGGGGACAATCTTAGTGAATCTGCATGATTTATGGGTTCACAGAGATTGCCCTCCAACGGTGGTGAACCATTGAAATTTCAAAACATTTCAAACCAGTTATGATGTAACGAAGCTGCGTTTACTGAAATCACATGACTTTGGCAGTTTGATACATGCTCTGAACCACTGATTCAAAACAAAAGATTCGTAATAGATTACCCTTTTTGACTGAGCTCCTGCCCTGGAATCTTTTTGGATTCTGTTTTGACCTTTTGCCTGTTTTGGATTATGTCTTTGGATTACCCTTTAATAAACTACTGCGTTTGGATATGTTTGTGTCTGAGGAGTTTGTAACAACAATAGTAAAGGGCACCTATCAGGCAAAATTCACTTTTATAAGTTTTTTTGACCATAAATGTGTGTTGGCAGTTTGTGTACACAACCACCCTATAATGGTAAAAATCCACCCACTCCTTTTTTTTAAATCCCCATAAATCATAAGCAGTGTCTCAGAACAAGCTGTTTGCAGATTCTGGGGAATGTGACGTCACATTTCACAGGCCCCGCCCACAAGTGTTGATGGACACTGCCGTATTAGCATAGACCCCGCCCTCAGAGAGCAGTACACAGTCGGCCATGTTTATCTCCTCACCAGAACATTTAACAGCAGCATTCAAGTAACAAATGTGTTTTCATGTGAACTTTGTGTGTTTCTGACATAACCTTGTGAGCGTTTGACAGATTAATCGCAATAACAAGTCTAGTTTAATAGCCTACTCACAGATGCGCCAACATCCAGCTCTCTCTATCTGTGTGTGTGTGTGCTCAAGATGAGAGTGATAAGGCTTTAAAATGCATGCAGATGATAATATTTCATGATGATGAAGAACTGCAATGTCACATGAGTGTGTCTGCCATAGAGTCTCTATACATATACATCTGTTTGTTTTGATGATCATCTCTATGATAGAGATGATCATCAAAACAAATACATGTATCATGTTTCAGTTTTCATTCTTGTGTTCACAAGCTGTGAAGGCTCCACCCTCTGCGGTGGAGAGCAGCAGCTCATTTGCATTTAAAGGAGACACACACAAAACAGCTCTTTTTCAGAGTCTCACACCAAGAGCACCACGTTGCACTGTGCAAAGTTAAAAGTAGTTTATCTTTGAAAAACACGTCATGAGAATCTTCTGCATGCTGACTAGTTGTTATTATATGCAGGAATGCTTCCTCTGGGCAAAAGTCTTGCTTGTGAATGGCTAAAGTTATGGGGGAACAGAGGCTAAAATCTCTGCTGGCTCCTTCAAGCTGATGGGTTTTGTTTTCCTTGGGAGGTTGAACAGAGCATTTGGCATACTGTTTGCAAATCTTTGCCATCACTGCAACGGGAGAGATAGATGTTCTAGAGAGAGACTAAACAAGGCTTTATGGTTCATAAGATTTTCCTCCAAGGTCGAAAATAATACAAACAGCGTTTCAACTCATGTCTTCCCACAACTTCTTCTGGTACATCTTGAAGTATTTATTTATACTCATGAACACACTACAAAGATATACATGTTTTCATATAAGACCAGTTCCTTCCACACTAAAAATGTCACATTCGGAAATGTCTTTCAGACAATTACATGCCCATCACACTAAACAGCACAGCAGCGGACCAGTGGTATATAGGAAAGCGACGTTCATTATTTTTCTCTTACTGTTGTTGAAGCAAGAGATTCTTCTTGTCCTCATGCAGTCAGTCTGGTCAGTTGCTCATAAGCAAGAGTCTAAAGGCTAGATGAGACTTAATGAGTAGTCACACATAACCATCCAAGATCCTGTTTTGCTCTCTCTGACCTTCTCTTGTCGACAGGCTTCTCCTCTAAACTAATTCATCTTACAGTGCAAAATATTTGCAAGTGGGACAAGGCCAGAGTGAGACTGGACAATTGTCAAAACCTTCATTTCAAACTGTACCCTTGGAACACTGCATGTTTTTGTATGGGTCTCCTCAGCCACTTCTGGTCACTTAGAGTCCACATGAATGGTTCATCCAGGGCCAGAAATGTCTCCATTAATTCAACAAATAACCAGAGATGCTAACTGTCTAAACCCAATTCAAACAAAACCTCAATGCATCTGTTATCTCAGTTCAATTTGGACAAAATTTAACTTGATTTCTGATGTATCCTTCCTTTTGCAGCAATTTTTAGATGTTTTGCAAGCTCAGTAAAATAAAAAAACAAATAAAAAGAAAAGAAAAGAAAGGAAAGTAAACCCTACAAGGTGGTGGACAGAGTCAAATGAATAAAAAAAAAAAAATGTAAAAATGTTAATAGTACAAAACCTTTGTGATCAGTATTGAAAAGCACTGATAGGAAATCATCTTAAATATTAATATAATAATAATAATAATAATAATAATAATAATAATAATAATAATAATAATAATACTTTCACCCAATTCTGTTTGTTGTGTGTGTTATTATGGTAACAATAATTTAGCATGGTAACACACAACCAACTGCAAGTATTACTGTAGCCTCTCGACTGGTTTTCAGGAGGACTGTGGCCCATGTAAGAGGACGAGACAACATCTGCTGCTATAAAGAACATCTTAAATAAGCTAATTGCTCTTAAGAGTACTTTTTGTTGTGTGTATGTTAACTACTGAGCCGTGGGTCCAGCAGGGACCCTGATTTACTAACAGCTTGTGTGTAAACTTGATAGCACTCACACAAAATGTCCAACTAAGGTCTACTGAGGATCGTGTCTTTCAAGCAAAATAGCATATCATGTCAGATTTTGCGGGTTTCCTCCAAGGAATGTCATTTTCTCTGAGGAGGCAAGGGAGGAAGTGCCTCTTCAAAGAAATTTGGATAAAGTAATGGTTAGTACAAAAATAAAATAAAACAAATGGCAAGATATGAGTTCACAAAAAGTGTAAGCATTCATGGAGAGTCTCTTCTGCCTTGAGCCCATTAGTCCTAAAGTAGAGATGCATGATATATCGGCCACCATGTTGGTAACGGCTGATATACAGTATGTAATGTTATCGTTATCGGCCCAATAAGAAAATTTGGCCAATATATTAAAGTTGACAAATAATGGATTATTTCCTTCAGCTGAGACAGATGTGCACTGTATGCCATGATGGTTTTGAATTGCTTGAAATATGATTGGAATCACTTTGAAAAGGAATACGGGGCACAACCTAACGCAGGGTTTGTTGTAACACACATGGTTTAAAACTTTCCACACATGCCAAGATGATGAAACTTTGTGTATTTACTAGTTGCCATATCAACATTATTTAGAGAAAAAATTGTGACAAAATTAAAAATCTTTGGAAGACATCATTTAAATGGTTTTTTTTTTTTTTTTTTTTTAAATAAGACAAATGTGATATTATTGTAATGTTATATCTGTTATTTAACAGTTGAGATGGTTCTTTAATGCTGATCTAACAGCAGAAGACACGAGCCGTGGTTTAAATCCCAGTTGCTCAGGCTGCGTTACAATGAGCCCCTATTAGAACTACGCTATTATATTCTATACTTTTATGAATTCTATTGAGAAACCATGAGAAAAGGGTGAATAATGACCGAGAGTCAATGTTCAGAAATTATTCATTATTATTATGTTTTTAATTATGCTGTATAGCTATATTTAGAGATGTGTTTGTTGTCAAACTCAAATTTTTTATATTTTTAATGATTATTTTAAAAGTTAATAATTGTATTTTATTGACAAAATATTTTAGTTTGTTAAGGATATTTTTTTATTATATCAGATAACATTTTAAGCTATCATATGCTCATGTTACGATGTGCCCCCTCACATGTTACAGTGTACCCCACCTGTGGGGCATGTTGTCACATTTCACTTCCATTCTTTCAGGGTAACTCAAGATAAAAGTATACACTGTATTAATGAAACAAAACCACATAACTGTACTAGACATGTGAAATTAATGTGAGAGAAAATAAATACTCTGAACCCCAAGTGGATTTATACAAACTGAGAAAGTCAAAAAGCGTTGTGCCCCGCTCTCCCCATACAATTAAAGCTACAATATGCATTTTTTCACGGCTAGGGGTCGCTTACCTCTTTAAAACAATATCAAAGGTGTAGATTGATGACGCAGTGAATGAGTGTGGAATCATGGAACTTGCTGTCATACCAAAGGATCTAATAATATTTATAAGGAAATAATGTTTATGGATGAGTGAATGTATTCATGTTTTCAACATGACTGTGGTATGAAGCAGGGTGCAATTACTAATAATAGACAGATATCAGTGCCACACGCGAGTCCCGGGGGATATAGCCTAAAGAAATGAGGACATTTAATTCTACCGAACTACCCGCAAGTGCTGAATTACTACTCATACAAGTCAGTTTATTTGACGAATTAAAATTGTGAGGAAACACAGTGCTGTTTCACTTGGTCTACACTATCTAAACTGCATTTGAGTGTGTTGAAAGTTAAAATGTTATTCTGTGTTAGTTTGTTGGCTGTATGAGACTAGCAGTAACATTAGGACATCATACTGATGATATTCTAATATTTCACTGTGTTGAGCTACATAACATCAATCAAAAATTGATTTGTTTTATGTACATTTGTTCACCTGTCTAATAAAGCACAAGAAGAACGGCATTCCTCAAAAAGTCCTCTTTTGATTTCTCATTTTGTTCTAAAGTTTGCTTGCCATGGTCCATAATGTTTGAACGAAACTATAACAACGTCTGTTGCCATGGTTTCTACAGCAGTAAAAGCAGAAACCGAGGGTAACGCGAATATGATGCAATTGACAGGCGACTCCCTTACACGTCCCGGTTCCTTGTTTAAAGAAAAATAAAATAAAAAATAAAAAATTTGCAATTTTCTCATGATTTACAAATAGTTGGAAACATTTGGGAGCTTTTAAAATCCTACATATTGCACCTTTAAGAGCAACATGTGCAGTGTAAATCTGTCATATAGGCTACATAAAATTAGAATGAGAACACAACTGTAAAAGAATGTTGTGAATTCTCCGTACACCTCTGTTAAGCGATAAGCGCATCTACAACAAAGTTACACCTCCATATAACACAGTCAAGTTTGCTTGTGCAATCGCAGCCTTTTGTTTTGTGCAAGTGTAAGTTGTAATATTATGTTTATTTTGTGTATATCTCATATAAGATTAGGTTATGTTTGGGTCATTTTGACCCAGAGAGGATTTTCTTTTTCCATTTATGGAAAAACTCGCATTGGACTAAAACTTTGACTTTACTCACCCAGGGTATAACTACTTGGCAAAATATTGTGAGAATTTTTGTAAAAAAATAAAATAAAAAAATTCAAACTTTCAAAATTTATTTTCAAACCGTTTAAAACATAAATATTAAATCAGTCTTAATTGAAAGAAAACAAGATGACAAAAATATTAATTCCAATATATGAATATATGGTGGCTTTTTTTTGACCAGGACACCACAAATGTGACAATTCCATTTTGTACAAAATACAATTAACAAATATTAACAAACTTAATATTAAAAGGAGTAATATTAATTTTAGATGTTGCTTTTTCAAAAACATTTCAAAAACAATAATAACTTGCACTTGCACTTGTTTTTTTTTTTTGGCTCTTCCAGTTTATTTATCCATGGCACATGCATTTGGAGTCTTTACACACAAGTAATGTTGTCCAATGACTTTATTTATAAGGCAACGGCCATAGGAGTATACAATTACTTTTAAAACTTACACTGGTTCAGATTAGGCCACTGTACTGTATATGTTGAAGTGCTTGGGACATGGCTTTTATGGTGAGACTTTAGCTTGTGTAATCAGGCTCTCAAAAATTATATAAAAATTGGGATTTAGATTTATCGGCCAATATCGGTTTTCGGATTTCAAATATAAAGAATTATCGGTTGTCGTATCGGCCAGTGCATCCCTATCTTAAAAAAAAAAAAAAAAAAAGAAAAAAAAAAAGTAATGTGGAGGGAGGCAGTGGAGGCACTGTGAAAGGCTGATTGCCCTGTCAATCAGAAAACACCCGCCTACTGAACAAACTTGACCACAAATGTGCTTGAAGGGCCCTGTTTCAATAAGGAGGTTCAACCAACTCTGAGTTTAAACTTGAACTCTGAGTTGACTTCCCCTGCTTTTTCTGGTTTAACATGCCTCCCATTCTGAAACGGGAAAAACAGAGTTCCTCTCATTTCAGAGTTAACATACTTTCTGAAACGGGCCCTAGGTCAGCCTAGTGAAAATGGATGTATTATTTTCAAGTCACACACTCATCATTTAAACACTTTTACATTTTAAATCTAAATACATTTCAATTTGACCGTGTTAATTATCTGTTTTGAGTAGTTTTTGTAACAACCCAGTTCAAGGTTAAATTAGATGTGCATTGTACACTTGATGTGTTTACTGAAGATTATAGTATTGTTTGTTGTAATCTGCCTGAAATAAATCTTCTTGTAACAGATTAACTTTTGTATCATTGAAATAAAAACACTGTTTGTATGCACTAACATTGCTTTGAAATAAAAATAAAATAAATAGCCTAAATAAAAATGGAATATGTGGAATATAGCCACATTTAATTGTTTCGACATCACAGGGTGAATTATATTGCTATTCTGACATTTAGAAAATGATTATGCCAAGTTCCAAGAGGTAAATGAACCCCCTGGGTATCAGTTTTATTACTGCAGGTATATTTTAAACCAAATCACAAAGTTTAAACACAGACTTCTCAAATTAATGGTGTAGTTGACTGGATCATCTCTTGAATAAAGGGTTTCTTTGTGATTGTAAAATATGAGCACTTGTGGCATTTTAAGTGTATAAGGAGGACGGCACAGTCCTTGATTAGGTGCATACTAGATTCTGAGATCTGGGACTAACTGTGTCCTGAGGGGCTAGAGGCTGTTCGTTTGTTTCAGAAAACTTTTAATGAAGCTTCATTGAAGCTATATTTTCAATTTGGTAGAAGAGGCTGTTAAAATGCATTTATCAAAGCAGAAATAATGTGAACTATTTGATGAGAGAGTCAAAACAGATTCAGTGTTTTTGTGTATTTCCTAAAGCCAAACAAATAAATACTGTAATGTTACACTTTATTTTGTACTGTTGCACATTAGAATATTAGTAGAGTGTTAGTAGACTGTCTGCTTAATATCTGCTAACACATTATTTTGATAGTCCCCCGACATGCATTCTACTGTACTGACTGTAAGTAACTTTGCAAGTACGTCAACTTATTCTACTAAATCTAACCCTAACAGTCTACCAATACTCCAATGACAGTTAGTTGACATGTAGTTGCAGTGTTAGTCAACACAATGTCTAAACATCACAAATATGTGTAATCATAAATAAACAGTTATAAACTATAAACTGTGTTGTGTTGTGTTGGCAATACTAAGGGCCAAATATCCTCACTTCCATAGTGAAATATTATGACAACCGTCTAGTGAGGACATTTTTACTGGTACTCACTAGTTAAAAGGGTGTATAAATCGGCCCAAACATGTTTTCATTAAAATGTAGGCTAATGCTTTGCACATGTTTCTGTGATGGGTAGTTTTAGTGGGTCGAGTGGGGTTAGGCGATAGAAAATATAATTAACCAGATATAAAACCAGTGAAAGTCTATAAAATGTTCTCACTAATAAAACAAACGTATGTGTGTGTGTGTGTGTGTTATGTGATGTACTACTGATGATGTAGACAGCCATGCTGCTCAAGACAACAAATACTGGTGAATTTTTGGTACATGTTATAGAATCTAGAAAGCATAGCACTGTTAAAGGGATATTTCACCCAAATGAAAACACTGCCATCATTTACGAACCCTTACATCATCCAGACACTTCTTTTCCCCCTTGCATTGAAAGTGAATGACCTCTTTTATTGTGGGAAAAAAAAGCAACTTGGACATTCTCAAAGTTTTCTCTACTAGTTATCAACTTTCATTTTCAATAAATGGAAAAGGGCAATTTGGACATTTAAAGTCCCTTTCAAGGCAAGTCAGTTCAATGCGGCCATCTTGAAAACACACTTAGGCAGTTATTTTCAGTCATGCAGTACAGCTCTTATGTAACTGAATGGAGAAATACCAAAATCTCAAAAACTGCTTGCAAAATTCACATTTCAATAACAAAGCAGCTGTAAAATCGGATATGAATGGTATCAATAAACTTTGCTTGCTGAGCTCAAAAATTGCTACAAAGACTGTATATATCAGGTTGGTCCAGCCAATGAACATGTACAGTGCTGAGCAAGTATCTGGAGCTTCCAAAAGTAGCTGTCATGACTTTACTGAATTGTGATTGGCTCTTTTATTTGGAAGGCAGGACTTTATGGTTTCAATTTATTTTAATGGTTCATTTAACACATTCTGTTGACTATAAGTAACATTGCCCCTATGTCTACAAACTCTCATTAGAGTGTTAGTAGAGTATTAATAGACTGGTAGGGTTGGGGTTAGAATAAGCTGATGTAGTTGCAAAGTTACTTATAGTCAGTAGAATGTCAGTTGGAGGACCATCACAATAAAGAGTTAGCAGATATTAAACAGACAGTCTACTAATACTCTAATGAAAGTTAGTTGAGATGTATTTGCAGGGATGTTCAAATGAGACTATCAAAATAAAGTGTTACCCTTTATTTACTACAACCACGATGGAGTGGTCTAATTTCCCCTAATTACTGTAATAGAAGTGACCTGTGGGCGAACTATCCCTTTCGTGCATTTAAAACACAAAATTTCTTTTTTTTTTTTTTTTTTTTTGCAAGATTTAAACATTAGATTAGTCAGTAAAAGCCAAGATGTCATTAAAGGGACAGTTCACCCAAAAATGAATCTCGACCCCAGTGGGGGCCGAGATCTGCTTGGTTACAAACATTCTTCCAAATAGACCCCCTTTGTGTACAGAAGAAGAAATGTATAAATTTTTGGGTGAACTATCCCTTTAATGCTTAATTTTATTAACCATTTACTGATGAAGTTGAACACAGGTTAATGTCCCTTCTAAAATCATAGTCCTAAGGGCATTTTACACTGCACTAATGCTGGAATACACCAACCACTAGTAGATGCTGGGGATTATCAGTCGATGTTAGGGACACATCAGTTGTGTACCTTTGCGTCATCAGGTGTTTCAGCCTTTTAAATATAATATACCCTCAGCAAAGGCAGGCCCAACCAAGGCTGATCAGGCCTGGGTGTGTGTGCCCATCATTTTGGGGCCCAACTGGGGACTTTATGCCTGATCTAAAGCCACTGGCTGGAGTGTTCGTTGCTATCTCCTTGATGGACTTGTGCAGGGCTTGGTCGTGGATTCCCAGCTCTTTCAGCAGCCTGATGGTTGTTGATGCCACAAAGCCCCTGCAGTCGATCTCTACCAGCCGAACTAATGCTTCACATCCTTTTTGCTGAGCATCCGCTGCCATCTCCACATACCGAAACCTCTTCTTCTCATTTGCCTCCTCAGTAGCACCCTCCCAGGGTTCAATTGGATGAAATACACTGTGTGCAGGATACTGGACCACAGCACCAGGTCTGGTCTTTGGCTAGTACTGACAATTTCAGGCGCGACTTTTAGTTGTTTGCCCTTATCCGCCAACATTTTCCAGTCTCGAGCCCCCTCGAGATGTACAGCCCTGGTTGATAAAGGAAGCCTTCCCTGTACCTTCTGCCCTTCCCGAATGAATGGCACTGCCTGGGTTGTACTTGGTGTTCTAAAGGGCAAGGTGTTGGTGGCTACTCTTTTGGTCTCAATCGTTGCGGCCAAGCATTTTAACATTTGGTTGAGACAGGCTTACCTTACAACTTGTAAAGATGTGTCTGAGCGAACAGGAGATGAACATAGAGGACATGATGGATCTTCCCCCAACTACTGTCTGAGGTTATTGGGTGAAGGCAGGACATCATAGGTTGCCCTGAGCAAGAAGCTGATGAAAATATACATTATAACTTTTATCATGTCTTTGCCAATAAAAAACAACTTGTAGCTGCTGTTTTTAAAGTACTCAACCTATTTGCAGTTTCCCACAATGCATGAGTAGAATAAATGCTATACATCAGGCTAAGAATGGCTTCTCCTCTCTCAACTCGTTAGGCCTCATCGCCTGCAATGATCTGGAAAATAGGCTTCAGTCTCAGTCTCACTGTGGCAAAGGCACAAGGACCCTCCTCTCACTCATTTCCACCATCACTGATATTCACAGGTCAGTGATCACACAAAGCCTAGCATCTGAAAGGCTCCCACCCCTTTGCCATTTTCATCCACTGAGGGAAAGGGAGATGAAGATCAGGAGGAAAAAAAAAAAAAAAAAAACATCAGTAAAAAATCTGCTGCTGCTAAATCCGAGAGGACCAAACACATCAAAAGGGGTTATTTGTGCCATATGTATACATTTATGAACTATGAAGCCAAAAGATGAATGAGATTGCATTTAAAATGTGCTTGAATGACAGAAAAGAGGATTATGTTCGCGGCTCATTTGTACGCCGACTCACACAGCCAATTCAAAGTACTGTAGCGGAAACTCAGAGTAATTTGAATTCCACAAGTGCTCATCACATGGTCTGCTTGACATTTCCTCTATATGCCCCTGTTTGCTTACTTTTTAGATTGTGTACATCCTCCAAAGACCATTTCTTACAATAACCAATCTGTCTTCCTGACCTCAAAAATCAATATGTAATCCAAATTAGTTGTTCTGGGGAAAAAAATGGGGCAGGGTGAAAAGGCTAGTAGCTCTACATGCATTCTGGGCAGAAAATGGTTTGAGAAATTCTAGATGAGGGATTTGCACCAGCTTGATGTGAGTCATAAATTTTGTAGTTCTGAAAGGCTAACAGCAAGAATTGTTATTAATTTAGCCTTCTCCCTCAACACCATTGCGCCTTGAAAAATATAGATTTGAAAAACAAGTGTCATCATTATTTTGAGATTAAACTTTATAGTTTCTTCCCTATAATGACAATCCTCAACTCAAGGAAAAAAGTTGCTACAGTTCTAAACTGAACATTTTGGGCTTTTCACAAAGGACAGGTTCCTATATATATATATATATATATATATATATATATATATATATATATATATATATATATATATATATATATATATATATATATATATATATATATATATATATATATATATATATATATATATATATAATTATAGTAACACCTGATACAATGTGGTAAAACATCCTATACTTAAGACATGACATGTATTCTGAAAGACTTTTGCTTAGCATCTAACAAGCTTGTCACAAGGACTCATCATTCAATCATGATTCTGAGGTGTGTGTCAGGTGAACATTTTGAGACTCAATTGCTACATGAAGATTAAAAGCTGTCTGCCAGCTGTGGCCACTAGCTCCATGATCATTATGACTGACAGCAGTTACAGTGTTTACAGTTCAGTGGAGCCGAAGGTGACCATCTCTTACTCCAACAGAGAACACTGTGTGAAATATGCTTATATATGGTTCATATTTGTTCTTTTCTGAAACTTATGAGAACAAGATATAAAACCAAAAGAAGACGTTGAATTGGATAAGATTAGACAAGGCACATGAAAAGACAAAAAGCAACACGTAAAATCGAATCCATAATGCAACTGTTTGAATGTTAGACAAAAAGTGATGGCATCATCTGCCAAACCTAAAGCTTTCATATATGACTATAAAATAGTCATATATTTCATATATTTTTTTATATATATATTCATGACTATAAAAGTGACTGCATAAATTGATCAAATGTTGCTTAAATGCAATTTCTAAGCAGGTAACACACTAAAATGACATGCACAGCACAATTATTTAAACAGACACAGAGAACAAAACCTCTACTCAAGTCTCCCAAAGTCTAAACACATTTTCTGCTTTACACACATTTTGCAATTCAAAATGGCACTTTTTAAATGCACTGAACACGGTTCTCTACATAAGACACAGCAATCTGACATAAAGTAAAGTCACATGTTTGCCATTTCAAAACACTGCCATTCAAAATGACACTACATGAGCTAATTGGCCAATACATGTGCCACCTGGCCAAACACCTCACTGGTTAATGGTCAACACTTCAATCAGGATGTAAACACTATGAGAAGACCACAGGTGAGCACCTCTTTTTTTTTTTTTTTTACAACAACAACAACAATGGAAGACGTTGCAGAGAGAGGAAGAGGAAGAGGAAGAGGAAGAGGGAGATGCAATTTTCTTTTTCAGTTCACTGTTTTTTATAAGCTCATCGAGATTCATTTTTGGGTGAACTGTCCCTTTAATGACATCTTGGCTTTTACTGACTAATCTAATTTAAATCTTACAACAAAAAAAAAAGAAAAATTGTGTTTTAAATGCATGAAAGGGATAGTTCGCCCACAGGTCACTTCTATTACAGTAATTAGGGGAAATTAGACCACTCCATCGTGGTTCACTGTTTTTTTTTCCTTTTTCAGTCCATTGTATATATATCTGCTGTGCATATGTTGCACTGACTTGATTGGTGAAAATTAAAATAAATGTTTCAACAGCATGTGTGTGTATCTGCAAATATTTCTGTGCATGTGAACAATCGGAAGAATTTTCTACAATTTGAACTACATATTTTAGCATTATGGCAAAGCATACTAGATGAGAGTGCTTTTCATTATGCCCAACAGTGTGTAGCTGGTCAGACAAAAATCTGGTAATATGAATGTGTGTGCCATTGCGAGCAAAAATTTGATTTTGATAATGCTATGTGTAATTCTTCATGTAATGCTTCATTTCGCAAGATATATGAGGTATTTTGCAGTGTGGGTGTGTGGTTTTGTGAATTGTGTTAAATATTTTGATAAAACCAGCCTAGTTTGCAAAATTGTGTGCTAGCAATTGGAAAAAAAAAAACCTGTAAAACAGTCTTGATAATGATAATTAATAATGCGTAATACTATCTCTCTTTCAGTATCAACAAAGCTTGCAGCATCATAACGTTAGGTTATACAGTACAGACCTTAACAAATAAATGAAGAGCCCCATTCCAGTCCCATCTACATTTACATTTACGCATTTGGCAGACGCTTTTATCCAAAGCGACTTACATTGCATTCAAGGTACACATTTTTACATTTTGTCATTTCTTGCTTTCCCTGGGAATCAAACCCATGACCTTGGCGTTGCTAGCACCACGCTCTTATTGTTTGAGCTACAGGAAAGCTCATCTACTCACCCATGAGAAGGAAAAACTCCATCCTCCCCTCCTATATACCTATCATTCACTTTTACTTCTTTTAGAACCAT
This sequence comes from Paracanthobrama guichenoti, assembly GCA_018749465.1. Taxonomy (NCBI): domain Eukaryota; kingdom Metazoa; phylum Chordata; class Actinopteri; order Cypriniformes; family Gobionidae; genus Paracanthobrama; species Paracanthobrama guichenoti. The sequence continues at coordinate 24,619,074 of CM031944.1, read as the reverse complement.
AAATAATTAGCATTTCATCAGTATTTTGACAAAATTAGAACGTTTCCCTTTCACCTGTCGTATCTCAGCGGGTTTGATGACAAACTATGTGACACTGAAAGCTGATTGGCTTGAATGGCTCTTTCTGCTAATGATTGACTATATTTGCAGAAGGCAGGAAATCTCTGTTCTATCGGAATTACCGTAAATATGAGTGGACATGAACAAAATGTCAAAATGTGAATGCGATGAGCTCGTAATCACCACTTCGGAAGTGGGAAGTGGGAAATTTCCGATAGCCCATGAAGGCAGCATTAAGCCGCATTTTGGATGTTGCATCATTTGAGTATCCATTCTAATTGGTCAGTTTAGTAAAAAGAATAACTTTCATGCATGCCAGTTATACACACTACTAGGCAAATTTATTGAAAAAATTATATTTATCAGCTTCATTCCAATGTTCATTTGAATAGATTTTGAGGAGGCAATTAGCCTCCCTTGCATCCTCTCACTTACATCGCAGGCAATATTTTATCAACTGTAATGTTTGAGTCAGGAGGGGATTTTGTGCCATCTAGAGCAGTTTTGGTTTCATTCATTTTATTCATATTGCTCATATTCACTTTGATTGTTTTAAAAATATATGCTGCACCAGTCTCACTCCATTTACACTGGTGAGCTGTTTCACTTTCAATTTCTTTGTGCTTGTCAAAAGAACAAAAGCCTAACAGAGGCCACAGTGAATCAGAGAGACCGAAAAGAGATGATATCATAATAATGTCTGAATAATGTCCATGCAAGAGGCTAAAACAGAGTTCTGTAGTGCAGAGAGGAGAAATATAAAATAAATAAGTGAGTGAGCAAATTTAATCTGCTCCTGACAGATGTTAAAGCAGCATTGGCAATGATTTTAATGTGTCTAGGGTTAATATAGATGGTGAGGCTCACAATAACAAAAAAGAGACGCTACAGTCAGCTATTTACCTCCATCAGTAGAAATCTACTAGCATTAGCATGCCAAGGTGTGGCGAATGATATGATAATTGAACAAAAATGAAACTGTGAAATACCAAATTGAGGTAAACAGGGGGAGTAAACCCAGTAGGAATTAATTCAGCTCTATCTGGTGGATTTCATCGTCAATTTTGTTCACTGCAGGGACACAATTATTCTCTCAAGAGACCTCATATTTGACTGCACTTACCTCAAAATTCATCTCTAAACCCCTAGATTCCCTGCTGTGAATGCTGTTTACTGAAAGGCTGCACCAATCAAACACAGAAAATAAATATTTATAATTTAACACTGGGGCATGAAATAATATTCCCCATATCTGTAACAGAATGACCTGCTGTATGACCAATTTATAGGCCTTCGTAAAAAAAAAAAAATTATAATAATAAAAATATCATTGTCATGGTCTGTAGAAGATCATGTAACATGAGACAAAGACTAAAGTATTGCCATGTATTCTAGTGCAAAAAGTATTTTCCAGTGTTTCAGATATTACATTCAGATTTCACATAGGCCTTCCTCAGTGCTAAAATAGTATGAAAGAAGGTCATATAAATAAAAAAGACACATTTTAAATTTACCATCACCCATTACAGATGTGTGTGTATGTATATATATATATATATATATATATATATATATATATATATATATATATATATATATATATATATATATATATATATATATATATATATATATATATATATATATATATATATATATATATATATATATATATATATATATATACTAATTATAATTTTAAATTAGTCCAAACAGAACTGCAGAAATGCCAGTACATGTTGCAAATAAATGAAAATGCCAATTCACATAAAGCAATAACTACAAGCATATTCTCAACAACAACAAAAAAGCCTAATAGAATAGGGAGTGGGGATAATATAGGCTACATTTTTAACATCTACTATATTATAGTGAAATGTGATTTATATGTTGCTTGCACAATTTATTTATTTATTTATTTTAGACAGAACACACTGGTATGAATGGCCATCAGTGGAGAAAGATGCTCTTAAAACTCTTGAATCTTCTGTTGTGCAATTACAACATCCACCAGCAGGGGCTAACTGGCCCATGCAAGCTAGATAGTAGGCCTATAGCTAAACTAATAAGCTATGTACCAAGGCCATTACCAAAGCCATTGGAAGGCAAGCATGCAACCTTCTATTTAGACTGGAAACTAGACAAAAATACTATATCAGAAAAGCATTTTATGCAGTGTAGTCAATGCCAAAGTGTATACAGTCTTGTTCCTTGCTATTTGAAGAAGCCAAACACATGTCTGTGTCTGTTCTTAACAGAAATTAACTGTTGGCATATTTGTTTCACATCAATATTGTCCAGTTTGTCCTGAAGGACATGGTACACAGCAATACTGTTAAGTCTCTCTAGTGCCGTTGTTGTTCTATACCATATGTTTTCAGTCTCCTAAGAGCACTGGAACTTCTTTCAGCCTCAGCTAACAAGGGTTTTAACTCTCACTTTAACAAGACTAAGCAATGTTGTGTTTTCATGTTTTACCCTACCTATCACACAAAAATTTTACATTTTCAAAAAAAACATTGCTTAGTGTGATTTATAAGCTGTTTTTCTCATAAAAAAATAAAATAGAAATTAAAAAACAAGTCCCGAGAAAGATTTCAGATATTGCCATCTTTATAATGTAGGGTTTTACACACACACACACACACACACACACACACACACACACACACACACACACACACACACACACACACACACACACACACACACACACACACACACACACACACACACACTCTCACTCACTCACTCACTAGTGTCGTAGCAGCCTACTCGAGACTGGTTTTGGTGTTGAGACCATTTATTGAAAGTCTTGGTCTTGTCACAGTCTCGATCACATTTGTACTTGGTCTCAGTCTCAGACTTCAAGGACTCACAACTGCTGCTATTACTAAATTGCCGGTGCATTGTCTGATTTATTTGTTAACATCATTAATGTGATTGGATGTAAAACTTACTGCTTCAGATGATCAATAACTTATTTCTACTTTATTTATTGTGCCAGTTCAGAAATTAATGAGGGATTGTCTCACAAAGGTCACCAAAATTAATGCAAATGCTCACAGAATTCAAGATACTGTTGCAAAAAACTATACTTGTAAGAAATCTGGATTTTTATATTATAATGTGATATAATTAAGCAATATCACAAGAGCAAGAGAGCTGTTTTCACACATCTGAGCATGACTGCAAACATGATACTGCTTTTATACAAACATTCAATCATTAAAAAAACAACAACAAAAAACTGCATTATTTTCAACATTATTCATGCATTTGTAATTTACCATTTCAGATGTATCTTATGTACCACCTCTTATGTACAATCTCATAAACTTATATTTTATTCACAATAGAATATAGATAACATATCAAATGTTGAAAGTGAGACATTTTGAAATGTCATGCCAAATATCGGATTTCATGAGAGCTACACATTCCGGAAAAGTTAAATGTACATATTAAGGAACAGCTGGAGGACCAATTTGCAACTTATTAGGTCAATTGGCAACATGAGAGCCTCTCAGAGTGGCAGTGTCTCTCAGAAGTCAAGATGGGCAGAGGATCACCAATTCCCCCAATGCTGCGGCCAAAAATACTGGAGCAATATCAGAAAGGAGTTTCTCAGAGAAAAATTGCAAAGAGTTTGAAGTTATCATCATCTACAGTGCATAATATCATCCAAAGATTCAGAGAATCTGGAACAATCTCTGTGTGTAAGGGTCAAGGCCGGAAAACCATACTGGATGCCCGTGATCTTCGGCCCTTAGACGGCACTGCATCACATACAGGAATGCTACTGTAATGGAAATCACAACATGGGCTCAGGAATACTTCCAGAAAACATCATCAGTGAACACAGTCCACCATGCCATTCGCCGTTGCCGGCTAAAACTCTATAGGTCAAAAAAGAAGCCATATCTAAACATGATCCAGAAGCGCAGGCGTTTTCTCTGGGCCAAGGCTCATTTAAAATGGACTGTGGCAAAGTGGAAAACTGTTCTGTGGTCAGACAAATCAAAATTTGAAGTTCTTTTTGGAAAACTGGGACGCCATGTCATCCGGACTAAAGAGGACAAGGACAACCCAAGTTGTTCTCAGCGCTCAGTTCAGAAGCCTGCATCTCTGATGGGATGGGGTTGCATGAGTGCGTGTGGCATGGGCAGCTTACACATCTGGAAAGGCACCATCAATGCTGAAAGGTATATCCAAGTTCTAGAACAACATATGCTCCCATCCAGACGTCGTCTCTTTCAGGGACGACCTTGCATTTTCCAACATGACAATGCCAGACCACATACTGCATCAATTACAACATCATGGCTGCGTAGAAGGAGGATCCGGGTACTGAAATGGCCAGCCTGCAGTCCAGATCTTTCACCCATAGAAAACATTTGGCGCATCATGAAGAGGAAGATGCGACAAAGAAGACCTAAGACAGTTGAGCAACTAGAAGCCTGTATTAGACAAGAATGGGACAACATTCCTATTCCTAAACTTGAGCAACTTGTCTCCTCAGTCCCCAGACGTTTGCAGACTGTTATAAAAGAAGAGGGGATGCCACACAGTGGGAAACATGGCCTTGTCCCAACTTTTTTGAGATGTGTTGATGCCATGAAATTTAAAATCAACTTATTTTTCCCTTAAAATGATACATTTTCTCAGTTTAAACATTTGATATGTCATCTATGTTGTATTCTGAATAAAATATTGAAATTTGAAACTTCCACATCATTGCATTCTGTTTTTATTCACAATTTGTACAGTGTCCCAACTTTTTTGGAATCAGGTTTGTATATTTATTGATTAAAAATAAGTCTCAGGTGGTAATGTGGATCTTTATGACTTTAAGGAGTGTTGGTTTGGTCTTGGTCTTGTCTTGGTCTCAACACACATTGGTCTTGGTCTCGGATTAAGTGGTCTTGACTACAACAGCCCTCTTTTGTTGTGTGAAAAGCTGCTCTTTTCACACTGCATGACTATCTGGAGTAGCATTCAGTTGCTGTTTGTTCACACTGCACGATGGATTGGCGACGGGGTTTCACATTGCATTGCAGTGGGTCAGACCAGATCTCACGCGAGACTGGAATTGTTATTAAAAATGATAAACTGCAGAAAGCTTGCGATCCAAATTGTCTGTGCTTTGATTTAAAGTGAAAAGGAGAAAAATAAAAAAAGATTACGGGGAGCAAGGATTGTGTTCTGCAAAGAGAGTAAATGGATGTAAATAAATTATTTTGCAATGTGCCGCTGTTGCAGCCGGTCAAGCAAATGTCGGTGCTTTTTTCTGTTTGATATAATTGTAAATATATCTATTAAAATACTGATATTCTGGTCTATAACTAATTTCAGTCAGAACACATTTCACACAGCAGGAATTTGAATTACAGACAGGTCCAGATATTTAGCATGCCAAATATCTCACGGGCGTCAGCGACTCGTCTGCGATTCTCTCAGATCGTGTCTGATAATTCACACTGCGTGATTGTCACTCGCGTGAACGAGCACCGATTTGCCTATGATTTCAGGCATTTACAACCTGTTCTCACTCCCAAGGTGTCAAAATCTGAAGCATGGTCAAGTGCCTTCCCTGTCACAATGAAGACGTTAAAGGTACCCCAAGGTGTCATTTTTCGATGTGCAGGGTGCTCCATTCATTTCAGTGAGAAACCTTTGGTGTCATACACAGACGCGCTGGGCATGGGAATGTTATCGTCATGGTGAAATTATATTGGGTTATGATTTTGCCATTATGACATGTTGGAGTGTGATTGTCAATTTAATCAGCCAGCATAAATGTATTTACATGTATTTTATTTACGCTATTTAGAGACGTTTGAACATGTAACCCAACCCCATCCCATCCCTAAACCTACCCATTTGTGTATTATATGATATAAAACACAGGATATAACAGGCAGATGTGACTGCATGCACAGTTGATTCAAAAGTGTTCTGAGGCCAAACGATTGATTTGTGTGAAGAAAATCCCCAAAAGTGATCAGCGTCTCCATCCACCGAAGATCATGCACACATTCAAATTTCAAAAATTGCCACCCGAAGAAACGTTACGTCAGATTTCATAGTGAAATTGCATTGGCTCTCATATGTCTTGTGACCAATTGCGTCATTACATCAGCTTTGATTGTAAAATGTCATTAGCTCTTGTGTCTCATGACCGATTGTGTCATGCTCAAGAGTCATGTGTATCACTTGAATGAGATATGAATGAGTGCGTTGCAAATGCAAAAAATGAAATGCGTCTTGATCTGATGCATTAGGCAAACAACTGAAATAACTGGAGTACCTGTGTGTCGACTGATGCCTAGGGGTACCTTTAGCGTCTTCATTGTGATGTGGAAGGCACTTGACCATGCTTCAGATTTTGATGCCTTGGGAGTGAGAATGGGTTGGCATTTATCGGTGATTTTGCAAAACCTGTCTGCGAGTCAAAATCGGGGCTAAAACCGGCCAGTGTGAACTCGGCATTGCCACTTATCCCGTGACTGTCATATACTGAAAAAACTGCGCTGTCCTTGAATCAATATGTCGCGGTACCACATCTAGGTTTCGGACGGAGGAGCTTTGCTGCTTCACACAACCAAATGTAGCGAAGGCCTCTCACTACAAGTTAGAGAAAAAAAAGCCAATCGGATTAGCGATGTGGGTTCAGGAGGCGGGACTCAGATCTATTAACCGTTTGTGTACCAGGAATTGCGTATTTTTTCACAGAACGCTTTTGTTTTTTAATTTACCTACTAGCAGTCTTACCTACTAAAACTACCTACTACCGGTCTGCATGTGTAGGCTAATTGCACATTGACGCAGAACAACGACACAGAAGTATAAAAGGTTAAAAGGTACTGTATGAAAAGTTAAAGGAAAATCAAATTAAAAAGGGACATTTTCATTTTGTTTCATTACAAAAATATTAAAATACATAAAATATTATAATATTAAAATGTAAAATTTGGCTAAACTTTTATATTTCTTGTCAGTATTTTTCTCAGTAAGCATATTGCATTAGCTTTCAACATCAAAATGCAGATAATACTGAAGTATCTTGCTTTCAATTCAAAAAGTATGTTTTTACTGCAATACTGGATTCCAATATAATCTCTAAAAGATACCAAGTTCAAACAAAGGCAGGGCACCATTTCCTCATCCTGTCGCGATATAAAACCCCCCTAACACATGGAACTCTTTTTTTTCTTTTGGACCGTTGTTCCGCAGCACTCTGGGTAACACACACTATCAAGCATTGCACTGCAAAAAGATATACGTGTGTACCTCCTTCCTCATCTGAAGGCACACTGGCTGCTCCTGCACCCTAATCCTGCCCCAGGGGCAGTATTCTCACCAAACTCATTATGTCATGTCTCTTCACTGCAGTTACAAATCTTTGAAACACCAAGTGCTGCTCTGATACATACAACACATTGCTGTTCACCACTAACTCGCTTTTTTCCTCTCGTTTCCTTCTGTCCCTCTGAATTATGCATGCTGTTTCCATCACTCACACTCCTCTAAAGATGTCTTCTTCTGCCAATTAATGGTACAGTGGAAGTGTGAAGGGATGAAGAATGGGCGCTTGTTGCACTGGAGAATAGTTCAGATGAATTTGCTGGATATACATTGATGACAGTGTGCGGCCGGAGGATACGTTGAAGAGCAGAGGACGTTCTTGAAGTCTGCGGCACTGCTCGTCTGAGGCTCATTGTGAAGGGTCAGGAAAAAGCTGGGGCTGGCATATATCAGGGTCAATGCACATGCTGTTATCTCCCTTTGGTCTCCTTTCAAGACCCAGTATATACCACAAAACAAGTATTTATTGAAGATTAGAAAAAGCAAAGTTGTTTAATGTTCTACTCTCTTTTTGCGATGACACAAAATCTGGTTTGAGCACAGTAGATACTGCCATCAATGCAGAAGCGTGATGCCCATTCAAACTGAGATGACTGAGCCAAGTGGATTTTGAATGCAACTTCTAAAATAAGTTTTTCCCCCTATTATGCTGTTTTCCTTTCATGCAGTGTGGAATATAGCTGTTTGTGAATAGAAGGTCTGCAAAGTTTTGTGGGCGACAAATAAAGTTATTGTCTCCTAAAAGAAAGAATAGATTCTGAACTGCCGAAACGAGTCATCAGCAATTCCAATCTCACTTCCTGTTACTTACCTACATAACCATGTAGCACACTTCCATAATGCCTGTCTAAGATCTTCAGTGACTGCCCGTGAACAACGTCTACTTTGACCCGCTCTCAAACATTGCATTTGTAGCTAAAGGCATGTAGGAGTTTGGTTCGTGTTGTCAACATTTCGAGAAGACGCTATATTCAGTCCTGCAAATCACCTTTAATTATATAGCGCTTTATGTCAAAATATTTCTTTCCGCTTAAGCCTGCTTGAAGATCAAATTCATCACACTGGTATGGAGACAAAGCTGGTCATAGGGGTATGTGCAGAGGACTTGTCTAGTTCTTGTGATCTTTGCTGAGGATCTGTCCCAATTGCTGTGATGTCAATGAGGTTTTCACAAAGGATTGTTCTAGTAGACACTGTCTCTGCTGACATTTAGGGCTGCAATGAGGTCGGTGTAGGTCCACCATCTGATCTGGACAGGACAGGACAAAAGGATGAGGACTTTGCGCTGGAATTGATAAAAAAAAAAAAAAAAAAAAAAAAAAAAAAAAAAAAACATGCCACCATTACTGTTTGTATCACTGTGTATACAAGAAGTGCTGAGGAAGCCTGCGGAGCTGAAATTCACTTATGAATTTCCTTGGCATTTACTTTCTAAGATGCTCTGTAAGCGGTACACCAAACACAACAGACTGGGCCATTTGACCAATTGGAGCAGAGCAGGCTTGCGGAAAGGAGGTGTTTAGAAAGACCTTCGAACAAACCATTTTCAGACTCTTTGAGAAAATGAGGTGATGCAAGGTATATTATGAGAAAGTTAGTGTTTTTGTCCTTTGATGCATGCAAATCTATTGTAGAAGACCACCAAAAAAAATAAACAAGGGAAGTTCACCCAAAAATGAAAATTTGTGAATGTGCGTACAACAGTTAGTGGAAGTTAGAGATTACAGTTTGTAAAGTTTAAATACACTTTTATGAAGGATAAATACACTTTTATGAACTTCAAAACAGCCATTCACTGCCATTATAAAGCTTGGAGAGCCAGGACATTTTTGATATTTAACTCAGATTGTATTCGTCTGAAAGAAGAATGTCATATACACCTAGGATGAGTAAATCATGGGCTGATTTTCATTTTTGGGTGAACTATACCTTTAAAATAACATAATGGGGCACTTTAATAATACAGTAATACTCTGTGTTGGGGGTGGGGGTGAAATCACCATTCTTAAGTATACATTTGGTCTGTCTTTTCGAGTCTATTTAGTTTAAAAAACAAACAAACAAACAAACAAACAAACAAACAAAAAAACATTTAAATACAAAGGAGACCTGGGCTTGTTGTCACACTTTTTACTACATACATACAACAACAGCAACAAAAAAACTATTAAACATTTCCACCATTAAGTAAGTATGTGTGTGTGTGTATATATATGTATATATATATATATATATATATATATATATATATATATATATATATATATATATATATATATATATATATGTATATATATATATATATATATATATATATATATATATATATATATATATATATATATATATATACACATTTTCATAAAAATATGATAAATTATATTAAAATAAATAAATAAATAAACAAAACGACCTGAGCATTGTACTATAGCAACACCACGTTCATGGGTTTGATTCCCAGAGGATACATGAACTGACAAAATGTACACCTTAAGCCACTTTAAATAAATGTGTCTGCCAAATTCATAACTGTAAATGTTCCAGGCTTGAACATCCATGCTGGGATGAGCTGTCCATGGTCCTGATCATGCACTTAACACTACCTGAAATCCAATACATGTGACCTACTTTGTTTGAAACTTTATCCTCACATTATAAGACCTCCATTTATTGCATATGCAATCTTTATTAATTTTTGGACATCTCTCAACAGTGCTTCTGTGTCTTAAATTGGCTGTCTTACACAGATGTTTCTTCTGAACATCATGAGTCACTTTATGAGTTCTGTACATGCAGAGAGCTGTAGTCTGCGTGATTTGTTGCACCTGGATCTTGACAGTTTACAATATCTGTGCATCTCATTGTACCTGCTTGAGTCTGTAGCGATGTCTTACGTGTCAGCACTGATTTTTTGATGTGCAGCAGGAAACAAGCAAGGATGGGATGCAGGCCTAATCCATCTAAATGTTAATACTATAGCCATTAATTACCAATGATGCAGTGTCACATTAAACCATCAAATATTTATAGTCTATTGTGATACAGCTGGCACATTCATCTCAATCAGAGTCAATCCCACCTTCAGCTTGATGGTGTCATATCCTCCCCCTGGCTCCACACAACTAAATCATCAACAACAAAACTGATAGCCCCAATGCAAAAGAAGTGATTTGAAAGTGAGGCAACATTTTAATGGAACTTTAATTGAGTTGTAGGGTGTATCATGTAGTCTGATACATGCCGTCCATGTTACATGCTATTGCCTCATAGCCAACAGCTTTAGACCTCCAGTATTATCAATCTTAATCACAGCTAAATGCATCCTGACTCTATCATAGCAATGTCAATAAGGTACAAGGGTTCTACATCATCAATACATGATGTATTTTCAATACATAATTTGCATTGTAAATTGATAGCCAGAATAATTTGATGCAAACTTTTTCTTTTTTTTCAGTATGGACGTTAAGGTATGTGCCTATACAAGAAATTAAAGTATCTACCCTGAGATATGCATTCAAAGGTGTAAAAGGTGTTACAAGTAGCCCAGATTTCATAAACAGACCACTGAAACGCAGCACAAGGTTAGAAGAAAAGGGCATTTTGTATTACTTCAAATCTACCCACATTCTGTTTGAGATCTTAAGTAGACATACTTGACACATTATACTTATTTAGGTTCAGAAAAGGGACAATTTACTGTGTTTGCTGGCGATATATATGCAGATCACCGATGGACCTGAGTGAGCAGCCCTAGTTATTGGTATTTTCATGTCAATTTATGGTAAAAGCTGAATTTTCCTCTGAAGCTTATGACTCACTACACACAGTCCATTAACAGGCGCTGTGAAAGCCTGTTTCCCTCCTGTACCTGGCAGCTCTCCCACATCCATTTTATATCTCTCCTCTGAAAAGACTCTAGTTCTCCTTTTCACACCAGTCAAAAACAACCTCTTTTCATTGGATACTAAGAGTCGCCTCTCTTTTCTTCACTTCACAACAGGTCCGTGATTTACTGCTCTCTGTATGTTCTCATCTGGCCATCTGTGTACTGTAAAAAAAAAAAAAAAAAAGAAAGAAGAAGAATTTTTTTACATTACACATTTGCATATGTGTGTAAATACCAAATATGTATTTTTCTAGTTCTTCCAGATAGCTCTACTTTGATAATCACTGTAGTAAAATATGGTATCAGAATGTAATATTAGAAATGAATGCATCTATCATATTCTCTTCATCACATATATGCAATGCTTTTCCCATTGTCTGATAGATTTGAATATTGCTTTAAAGTGAACTCTTAGTCATTAAAAAGGTTCCGAAATTGCTGGTTTATTTCTCCTTTAATTCACCACCATTTACCATATTGAAAATATATACAATTCAGTTTCATTAAAAATAATGATATGCCTGAAAAAAAAAAAAATTCTAAAGATATGTAAGTGCTTGATATTGGATGACTTGGTGCATCCACTGCCATTTGTGTTCAAGCACCTGATCTGAGAATCAGTTTACTGACATTGCATATAGTAATCATGTTAGTTGCAGCATTCAACTTTCTCATTTCAAAAGAATATGACAAACTGAATGCAGCTTCAGCTAATATTGTATTAGTTTTATTGCTCATCATTTTATCTATTTATTTTGGCTGCTTGAGTGACATGGAAATCTGTGACAGCAATACTTGAATAGTAATGCTTGCGTAATGCGAGTAAAACAAATTAGGCAGAATAACTGGATGATAAAATATATACTTAAAATACTTATAGATAAAACAAACAAGACGACAAACCTATCGATGCTTTGAGCTGAGGTCCTTTAGAGCTCATGATGTAAACTGATGGGCATGAAAAAGCTTGTTTTAAACTTCCATTGGTTTTGCAATTCTGCAGAGATGTAATGAGTTTATCAAAAACTATGTTTGTTTGGGTCCTATTTTATTTCATTCATGCATTTAAGCAAATACTTAACCAGTCAATAAAGTGGAGGTTCTATTGGCTTACTGTCAGGCCTGGGGTCATGCTGTATAAATACTGCTTGGAACAATAAAGCTGTAAGTGCTTTCATCAGAATTCAGGAATCCGAATTTAATATATAAACATGCATCAATTTCACAACAACAAAGAGCCATACCTGTGAACTAAAACTAATAGTTCCTTCAAATGTGCAGATTTTCTGCTGTTTAATATCTCGTTATTAATAAAACTGACTGAAGGGTGTCACCAAGCCCCATAGTGAACAATATTCAGTGAAAAAAAAAAAAAAAAAACCTTTTTTTCATCCAAATAGGTTTGGGACACAGTCTCAGTATTCATATCCAGCAACTGAAAATTCAGCAGAATGAAACCTCTATGAATATATTCATAAGTGTATTTTCACCAAGGAATTGTGAAGGGAAATTTATTCCATTCAGAGGAACAAAGTAAAGACAAATAAATGTCATCGCTAATTATTAATGTTGCCAGGTGGAGAATTGGCTGCCTTTCATTTCAAAGTGTGTAGCATGTTTACACAGATTGCTTTATTCTCATTGTAAGATAACAAGATATGTTACATTCACGGCCATAAATCAATTCAGTATATGGCAACTACACAGTAGAGTTTGTTTTTCAGTTGAAAAGGAAACAAAAAGTTACATTTAATGTGTACAAAGTATTTTGCAATAGGGCAAATTTCTATCTACATACACCGTGAGTCCCCTTACAGTGAAGTCAACATTTTGTGCCATCATGTTTCTACAGTAGCCCTAAATGGACAAATTTATCTACAGAGCGCTAGCTACTCCCTGCTGTCTCAGACAACGACAATTTTGGCATGTGTCGGCTACCGTAGCTTCTCTACATGCTTCGAAATGGAGGGTGAACGGTAGACGGTTGCAATTCACAACCTAAGAGCAATGCGAATACCATACTGTACCATATAGTTGTTGTAGCAGTTTAACTAAACCTCACACCAGACACCAGTTGAAGTCTTCAACACAAACAATGGGTTGGGCCTTTTGTGTCATTATTTTTTCAGTGTTTAGGTCAGTGGTTCAGGTCCAAAAAACAAAAAAACAAAAAAAAACTGAAAACATGAGACATGGATAGCTGCAGGTTGGAGTAATGGGCGCACCGAGAGGAGAATTACTACAACAGAAACTAACCCCTAACCAGAGCCATATGCTACAAGCCTATAACACTCTTAAAAACAACCCATTTGGCAAACCAGAGCTGGGTAAATATTGGACAGAACACAAGCTGGGTCAAAATAACCCAGCAGGTTGGGTTACACAATTTAACCCCCAATTCTGCTCATATTAACTGAATGCTGAATATTAATGCCAAGCTAATTTTACCTCATTAATAGTTATTTCCATTTCTTTGAAGCAAATGCAATTTATATATTTTATTTAGGCTGTATAAATTATTACATTTTATATGTATATATATATATATATATATATATTGTGGTAATTTAGGAAATGAATGAACATTAAACAGTCTAAATCAAATAGTTCATTAATACCATGAAATATTTAGAAAGTGACAGGAGCAAACTCCGTGCACTTCTGGCATCTGTGGGAAGAAAATAACTGGTATCAGTACGATTTGAACTGTCTATTCAACAGATAACACATCCACATTTGCGGTGTTAAAAAAACAGCTTTATGTCTTCTCTGTCAGGCATTACAGTCTCACCTTCCTTTCAGTGCGTGGCACAAGCGTCGCTCCCATAATAATCAACAGAGATATTCACTGTAAGTATGGCAGTGGTATCTGATTTTAACCCTGGTAAAAATGGTAAGACTGATGATACTTCAGTATGGTTGCATCATGTCTCTCACAACGCAAGCGAACCATAGGACTCTCAGGACAGAAGACAAAATGACCGTTACCAATCCAGATTACTCCATTTTGGCAAACCAGCAGTTGGTCACTATAACCCAGCAGGCTGTGTTATGAGGGGGTGCATCATTTCTACTGTCAGTGAAATTTAACCCAGCAGTGGGTTACACACAAAACTACCCAACAAAATGACCCAACAGGTAGAACATTCGGAGTAAAAAAATTTAATAAAAAAAAAACCCATTCAATTTTAGAGTGCATTATTTATTATGCATCAAACAAATAAATGAACGAGTATTTGTCATTAACTAGCCTCAGTTTTATCAGCTTTAATGTGAATTAAAAAATCATACTGATTTTACACTATGATACCAAGTGATATTTATGTTCCACGTGGTCGAGTGAGAAGTCCGGTGGTGGTGACTGCAACAATGCAGTGGGGAAAGGAGCCGTAATCCGTTCAACAGCCTTGAACACGAATGAGGGATGCTGATTATCTGGAGCACCAAAAAAGGTCCTAAAATCTGGAACACACAGATGAGGCCCAGACATAGGTGGAGAAGGTCTTTAACAATCTGGAACATGCAGATGAAGGTACCTTGAGGTGAAGGTTTACTTGCCGGAGCTTAACCAAATGTGTCTTTCTGTCTTCTGCTTCTCTGGGCTAGAGACTTAGTCAATCTGCTTTTTGCCTTTCTGGCATGGAGTCTCGAGTCGGGATGTGTTTTAATTGTTACCGTCTCGCTGAATGAAGACTCTGAACTTGGTCTTTGTTAATGTCTCTTTCCTCACCGACTGGAGATTCAGAATGTGGTCATATCTGTTACTGTCACAAAAGCTCAGGATGTGAAATCTGTTGCCGTCTCATCATGCTTCACAAGGTGCAGACTCAGAACGTTGTAACTAATCTATGAATGTCTCACCTTTGCCAGCTCGTTCACTGGATTCATTGCATTATTCACAATATATTTATTTATAATAGACATTTTATAACATACCTCATATCATCTTAAATAAAAAGCTTTTGTGTATTCTATTTTTCTTTCTACCAGCCAATGATGATTCTGAAAGAAAACGTGCAGGGTCTGTTATAGTAACAAAGACAGCTTTTGACTGACAGATTAACGGCGCACTCTCATTGGTTGAATGTTGCTGTGCTGTGGTTATTTTACAAAGCAGTTAGCTTCATATATTCATTTCTTCATTAAGTTAAAGTAAACTTTATTACTCAACTGAACACATGCATTTTAGCCACTTGTTCTTGCTCCGTCCATGGAATAAATACACGTCCTTGAATGAGTGTATTTACTTCAACCGCTTAGGTAATGTCAATGGTATGACCCATTTCAGGGGCTGCCAAAATTACAATTTAAAATCTTTCTATCTGCAAGATAACCAGTATGACTTGTGTTATGTTTTATATGGCCAACACACAGTACATTTCTGAAAACACACCAATATTACAGAGCTTTTTAGTGTAAGTAGGCAATGGACATGGTTTTCCAACATTAAATATTCCCAGAAGTGTGTTGTGACACACAGAACCAATTAAGTGCTGCAAAGAAGAAGTAGAAGAAAACCAGTTTCACAAATGAATTTAGAGCACTCAGCACACCAGGCATAAATTACAACATCTACTTCACTGTCCTGCTTGTAATTATACTGCAGACCTTGTGGAACATTATACCAGTTACAGTGCCACTTACTTGTATATGGCTTGACTCACAAAACAAAAAACAAAACAAAAATAAGGCATGGTATAATTATGTGCACCTCCTCGCAAAACAATTTTTATAAAACAAAATATGAATATTCCTTGAAGTGTTTTCTTGTCTGCTCTATGAGAATGAAGTGGACAGGATCATCAGGTCAGAGGTCACTGAGTTTGTTAGTTTCACGGTTACTATAGCTTTAGACATGTAGCAGTTTCGTTCAGAGAGAATCCATATGGAGAGTCCTCTGTTTCACTTCTACATGGGACACTGCACTGACTGCTCATGGTGCTTCACACATTCATAGATGGCATCTCCACATCTGTGCTTCCTGGTTTGTGTTTGTATGCCAAAAACTAATTCTATAAAGTAACCTTTAACTTTCTTTCAAAACCATCTCCACATCTATAACTGATTCTGTTATTGTCATGAATTGTCTTGACAAGTCAGAATCCATTTAAAATGTTTCTATGCTCACATTTTTCTAAATTATTATTAATATGTCAACAGAAATTTTATTTTCAGCATAAGAAAAACTGGTAACACTTTACAGTATGGTTCCATTAGTTGATGTTAGTTAATGTATTAACTAACACTAACAATGACTAATATGTTTGTTGCACTACTTAATAATCTGTTAATGTTAGTTAATAAAAATACAACTGTTCTTTGTTAGTTCATGTTAGCTCAGGTCTATTAAATAATATTAACTGATACAACTTTTGATTGATACATGATTCAGAGAAGTATCTTTCATAGTGGTATCTGTTAAATAATGTAGTTAACTAACGTTAACAAATCAAGTGTTACTCCCCTGCAGTCAATAACTGTATCACTTAAAACACATCTTTGATAATCACATGACATATCTAAAGGTTTTTTCCCCTGTGAAAACAATTTCTTCATGCCTTAAAATAGCTTGAATATGTGGATACATGAATATGCAAATTAGCCCCGCCTCCACTCAATCACACCAGCTCGAACTACTGTAGTAAAGCGCTACACAATGGCAAGTGGAAAAACTGGTTTAATTCAACCATCTATGTTTGAACCAGACACTGATTCAGAAGAAGAAAAGGAAGAGCAAATTATACAGGATCGTCTACAAGTCAATGTATCAGATTGGTAATGTGTTTTATGTATCATGATGCTAATTAATATGATTAGCCTTTGGCTTGACTGTTATCAAACAGCTAATGATTTGTTGCTAATGTTACACAAACCATGTTCCTATTTGCCATCTCAGAGTCAGAGAGCTGCCTTCAGTAAATAACAGCATCTTTAGAAAGACTTTGAACATCATAGAAAGTCAGTGGAGAAAGGCATATATTACATTGTAATATGCATCATAATTCACCCGCAATATTGATGTATACCCGATTTCCCCTGTCCATTCTTAACTCATATTATAAACACCACATAGACATACACTGATCAGGCATAACATTATGACCACCTTACTAATATTGTGTTGGTCCCCCTTTTTCTGCCAAAACTGCCCTGACCCATCGAGGCATGGCCTCCACTAGACCCTGAAGGTGTGCTGTGGTATCTAGCACCAAGATGTTAGCAGCAGTTCCTTTAAGTCCTGTAAGATGCAAGGTGGGACCTCCATGGATCAGACTTGTTTGTTCAGCACATCCCAGAGATGCTCGGTTGGATTGAGATCTGGGGAATTTGGAGAACATTGGCCAAAGCATCACACTGCCTCCGCTGGCTTGCCTTCTTCCCATAGTGTGTCCTGGTGCCATGTGTTCCCCAGGGAAGCGACACACACGCACACGGCCATCCATGCAATGTAAAAGAAAACGTGATTCATCAGACCAGCCCACCTTCTTCCATTGCTCCGTGGTCCAGTTCTGATGCTCACGTGTCACTGTTGGCACTTTCATGGTGGAAAGGGGTCAGCATGGGCACCCTGACTGGTCTGCGGCTATGCAGCCCCATACGCAACAAACTGTGATGCACTGTGTATTCTGACACCTTTGTATCAGAACCAGCATTAACTTTGAGCTACAGTAGCTCGTCTGTTTGATTGGACCACACAGGCCAGCCTCCGCTCCCCACGTGCATCAATGTCCCATGACCCTGTGGCCGGTTCACCACTGTTCCTTCCTTGGACCACTTTTGATAGATACTGACCACTGCAGACCGGGAACACCCCACAAGAGCTGCAGTTTTGGAGATGCTCTCACCCAGTCGTCTAGCCATCACAATTTGGCCCTTGTCAAACTCACTCAAATCCTTACACTTGCCCATTTTTCCTGCTTCTAATACATCAACTTTGAAGACAAAATGTTCACTTGCTGCCTAATATATCCCACCCACTAACAGGTGCCGTGATGAAGAGATAATCAGTGTTATTAACTTCTCCTGTCAAGGTTCTTTCCTGAAATCTTTGGATAGTAGTTTTTTTTTTCTTTCTTTTTTTCTCTGTGGTAAGAAGACAGTTGGAGCTTTAGATATTCACTCTCTGATTTCTAATGTGGTCCCTACTGTATCTATCTTCTTCCTCTCTCCTCTTCTACAATCTCAACAAGTCTCCAGGACACTTAAAAATGGAGAGCTACTCATCACCTTATGCTCAAAACTATTATCCTTATTGTGTAAATCAGCCCCTTCTCCATTCTGTCTCTCTTTAGTTTTGTTGAAGGTTGTAGGCTGACTCATTTTCTACTGGCCATATGGGCTCCTGTCTATACAGCGGTCCAGCTGAACTGGATCCTCATGTTCTCTTTAGAGGCTGCAGCATTGTTAACAGTATCTTGTGTGGCACAAGTGTACATGTGCATAAGCTAAAGATTCAATAAAGTCAAGAATACATGCAGAACGCTCAATAATCTTTTTTTCTTTTTTTAGTATATGAAAGCATTCACTTATTCTCCATATAAACACTGTCCAGAAATCTCTTGCATTCATATCATCCAGCAAACCCATAGAAGCCAGCAGTGAATGTGCTCTCAAATACAAGCCTGCTTTGCTTCAAGCCACACTTTGTTGTAAGCTTAAAAGTTAAAATATGCAAAATACACCTTAGTTAACTGTAAAAAATATTAACTGTTCCTACTGAACCCGACTAAAACTTCCCGTACAGAGGACTGCTATCAGGTGTCATGTTTTGTAAGGATCTGTTTGACAACTGAATTGTATATTCTGCTCCTTGCTGAAGAGTAATTGTCACAACATGTATGTGCATCATGTCAGTCTCTTCTCACACGGCTGTTTAAGCCCTGCAGTTCAGTGGCAACTCACTGACAGTGCATGTACAGAGATCTCACCAACACTCCTGTTATAATCAACAAAGCTGTCTACACAGCACAATGCATCTCTTATTTATCAGAAACACACCTTGCAGTGTCTTATTCAAGCAATATGGTATGAGCCAGAAAACAAAGCAGATATTATACCCATTTGAATTATACCAATTAAAATTAAATACAAATTTGTCAAAATGCTAGTAAGTAATTAATTCACTACAAAAACATATCTATCTATCTATCTATCTATCTATCTATCTATCTATCTATCTATCTATCTATCTATCTATCTATCTATCTATCTATCTATCTATCTATCTATCTATCTATCTATCTATCTATCTATCTATCTATCTATCTATCTAGAGAGAGAGAGAGAGAGAGAGAGAGAGAGAGAGAGAGAGAGAGAGTGTGTGTAATTATGTAATTGATACAGAACTTAATAGGGAACCAGTGTAGAGATGATAAAATTGATGTTATATGATCATATTTTCTTGACCTAGTATGAACTCTAGCAGCTGCCTTTTGGACTAATTGTAGCTTGTTTATTGAGGATGCAGGACAGCCAGTCTAGAGTTCATAAATGCATGAACTAACTTTCCTGCATCAGAAACAGTTAGCGTGTCCCGTAGCTTAGTGATGCTTCTGGGGTGGACAAAAGCTGTTTTGTAACACATGAAATATGATTTTCGAAAGATAAGTTGCTTTAAAAGACACCCATGTCTTTTACTGTGTAGAGAGGATGAACAGTACATCCTTCTAAATGTAAATTGTATTCTAAGAGATTCTGTGTACAGGTTTTTGGTCAAATAAGTAATAGCTCAGTCTTATCTGAATTTAATAGAAGAAAATGACTGGTCATCCATATCTTTTACACACTCTGTCAACTTGTTTATCTGTCAAATATATAAATGACAACAGTGGAAACTAATTCCATGTTTTCTTTTAATATTTCCAAGTGGCAACATATATATTGAAAATAACAGATGGCCTAATACAGATCCTTATGCACTCCATAATTTACTGACATTATATTAGATTTCCCCCCATTTAAATAGACAAAATACTAATTGTTGTCTGATAGGTACGATCTAAACCACATTATATATATATATATATATATATATATATATATATATATATATATATACTATATATATATATATATATAAATTATTATTATTTTTTTTTTTTTTTTTGTGGGGGTAAGAACTTAAAGAAATGAATACATTTATTCAGCGAAGATGCATAAATTGATCAAAAGTGACAGTAAAGACATTTATAATGTTACAAAAGATATAGAATAGAATAGAAGTATAGAATTTTTATATCAGCCATAACATCAGAATAACCTGCTTATCTGTATTGGCCAGAATTTTAAAACCTTTTTGTGTTTCAGGTGATGTTTGTTCAGTATTCAGTGTACTGTGAGAAAAAATTATAAAAATAAGCATCTCTGACAAATTTTCCACATTTTTCAGTAAATTGCACAAACCACAGTTGTAATTGCAATTATTTATTTATTATTTATTTTGCAGGTTAGGAAATGATTTGAAAAGAAATGACTCACAGTACGGAATGTCTCCAACTTCAGTATTTCCATCCATATTTCTGCTCAATGTGATTTCTGTTCACTGAGTTCCTGCATTGAAAATAACAGTTTCTATGAAAAGAGTTCTAAAGCTTCATTAAAACTTTTCCAAAGCAAACGCCCATCTTCAGTCCTCCCATGGGATGCAGGAGCCCCAGATCTCTGAGCCTGTGCACCTCATTAAAGGCTGTGACATCCCAGCACTTTTAAACTACTGTATAATGTCTTATTTTACGACATCAACATCTGCATTTTTATTTAAGAAGGAATACGTAGGTTTGGAAAAGACGTCTTATATGAGGCATAACCAATTTCATTTAATTTATTTCTTTTAACCGTTTTAATCTTCCTTTGATTGGGCTTAATCAGCACCTGCAGGAATGCGCTCTATCCTCCTGGGGTTAATTTAGCCCTAGGAACTCGACGTAGCAATTTTCCAAATGCCATTGCAAACATAATTTATATTTTAAAACTTGAAACAATTAAATTTAGATGTCCTTAAACCTGTGCCGTGGAGATAAAATTGACTTGAGCTCATACAAATGACACTATTTCTCTACTTTTGTGATAGGAATATGATACGATGATTATTCCACAACATAAAGGCGCACTTCTATTCCTTCCTGTAGAAATTAAGACCTCCAGATCAACAGAGATGATTTAACCCTATAAACACACATGCACACACTAAAAGTGCTCAAAATGCGCACCTCTAGCAACATCACAAGGCACACATTCAGCATTACAGAGGGGGCGGTTATACTAAAAAAGTGCACGTTCAACTCAAACTAACAGCCTACACATTGGGCACACACATTGCATGATTCGGCTAGGGTCACTGTGCTTTATTTGAAGCGAACATATTGACTTGAACCCGGTTTACCCTGATAGATTGGCAAAGATTTATTTCCCTGCAACACACCATTTCAAGTACTTCTCCTATTCACATTCTGAATATATCTGAAAAATCTGCATCTGTGAAAAATTTCAATATATCCGGCTCTCAAAACCCTCGAGTATGCGGGGTGCTGCAGGGACATTTCAGAGCGAAGCTTGACAGTGATTCAACCTCCATTTCGTCTTGTCCCACTTCTCCAATCTCTTCCTGTGTAGGATGAATTGATTCTGAGGCCAGGCCTGCTGACAGTAGAAGGTCAGAGAAAGAAGAAAGCAAGAGAGCGAGCGTGTGCAGGCCTGGAGGATTTTGGGCAGCTGACTGCGACAGCTCATTAAGTCTCATCCAGCCTTTAGCCTCCTGCTTATGAGGGGAGCGCCTGACCCTACAACCGCCCAGACCTGCTGCTGGAGGAAAGGAAACATCTCTGTGTTGTTCAAACAACAGTAGGAAGAAAATAATGAATGCGCTTTAGTATATAGAGCCGAACCGCTGCTGCGCTGGTTGGCGTGTGTGTAATATTTGATGGGCTGGGCAGCCATTGACTAAAAAGGTCCCTATTAAGACACACTGATGTTAAATTGACACAGCAGACACGAAGACCCCTGCGTATTCATATGGACGCATTTGTTTGTATAAGCACATAGGCACTTTATTCAAAATCTGCTCAGGGAAAATCATTTCATCTTCTTTCCTGTCTTGCAGGAAAAACTTAAGAGCAATGACAGTTAAGCGTTGTCACAACTCATGTTTTTACAGTCTCTCCTCGTCACATCTATCAAATAATGCACTCCCGCCGCAGTGCTACAGTGAAGCAGGAGACAGAGAACAGTGTGCCAGACCAAATGAATGTCACTCACTGCTGTACATAAACTGCCCAAGGAAAGCAAAATCCATCAGCATAACAAAATCACAGTCCCCGTGGTCTCTAACTGCAGAGTTTGAGTGAGTACCCAAAACATTTCTCACAGCCCTATAAAGTTTACCTAGTCACCCACGGCGTTTCACGTGCCCTGATGAGGGTCATATAAATGCATGACGAATTTCTGGCTTCAGCCCAGAGCTGCAACTTGACGTGACGCTCACGTCGACCTTGTGCAATTCAGAGGATGCCACATGTAAGCAATCTGCAGAGTATTTTGAGCACGTCATTGTTGAAGATTTGATCTTTCGCATAGGCCAACTGTAATGGCAACTATATGTGGCTATATTCCCTTCATTAATACAGCTTAATTAAGTCTCCCAGCTGCAAAAAAAGAAAAGAAAAGAAAAAGCTAATTAACATATCAACGGCCTTGTTAAGTTTTCTCTCGGCTGGATAGGTTGCTTAAACACAATCGTATATATTTGCGAAGCAGATTGATTGTGCTATTAAAATTAATATTTACGATAATAACGGCTCGTTTTACTAATTAAACAGAAATCACTACTATGATTTACGGCTGCAATTCAGAAAGGGAGCTTCCATTACATGCCCTACACTGAATCAGTGTCAGTGTGGGATGAATTACTTAAGGTGGTGTTTGAAATCTTGGAGGGAGGCAAAGACTTGTCACTTTACCCTAATAAATGTTACGCTGCTAATATGAGAGGTTGTGTTCTATCAATTCATCACCATTATTGAAGAACAAAGTGATTCACGGCTGTTAGACAAGCATATTCAATAACATATTATTAAGTTTTGCTAGAAAATAGAACAAAAGAAAACAAATGCTAAATTATAAATTAAAGAGACAGTTCATTTAAAAAGTCCACACAATGAAAGTCACAGTCAGTAGCCATCAACCAATTGTTATGCGTATTCTGGGATATCACATTAAAAAAAAGCTACCGAAACTCCAAGATGCTCATACATTTAAAAAAAAAAATGTGCATACAAAACGTATGACCTTAATTGAGGTGGATACTTTTTTATCCGATAAGAAGACGTATGCGTATAAACTATGATGGAAACACATTTACCGATGGAAACTACACAATATTACTAAAAGTATTGGGACACCCGTCCAACTCATTGAATCCAGGTGTTCAATCACTTCCATGACCACAGGTGTATAAAACCAAGCACCTAGGCATGCAGACGCTTCTTACAAACAATTTTGAAAGAATGGGTCGCTCTCAGGAGCTACGTGAACTCACGCATGGTACCGTGATAGGTTGCCACCTGTGCAATAAGTCCATTCGTGAAATTTCCTCACTACTAAATATTCCACGGTCAGCTGTTAGTGGCATTATAACAAAGTCGAAGCAATTGGGAACAACAGCAACTCAGCCATGAAAAAATAAAATAAAATAAAAAATAAAATATCATGGTTTCCCCAAAAACATAAGCAGCACAACTGTTTTCAACATTGATAATAATAATAAATGTTTATTGAGCACCAAATCATTATATTAGCAGAATTTCTGAAGGATCATGTGACACTGAAGACTGGAATAATGATGCTGAAAATTCAGCTTTGTCCACAGGAAAAACTTTAAATTTACTTAAAATTATTATTATTTTTTTTTACTTAAAATGTAAAAGTTACTTAAAATTGCAATGATATTTCACAATATTACTGTTTACTTAGCCTGGACGCCAGCTGAACTTAGCCCCGCCCACAACATTTGAGGTCGGGAAGTTCAGTCTGGATTTGATCTGTTGTGGGGCAACTATGCTCGAACCAGAGCTGTTTGGACCAATCAAATTGTCAGGGCGGGCTTTATGTGATGATAGACAGATGATCAACAGTAACGTAAGCATTCACGTCACCAAAGAGCGCTTGGGTTGAATTCATTCTAATCCTAAACAGAGAACTTGTTCATATATGCATTCAGCTTTACTATTTCTCTCTAAAATGATGATCATGTTGGTGTATCCTTAAATTCTTTTTACAACACCGGCAAATATTGCTTACACATCTTCTTCTTCTACTTCTTCCAGCGTGCATGCAGTTGAGTTCTGTTGACAACTATGCATCACTCAACATACGTCACTTACTCCGTTGGTTCGATTGAAACACGGCCCATAATCACAGCCCAGTGGAGCAGTATCAGACTCATATTCTGACTAGAATCTGAGTATGACGACGTCAGGCTAGTGTTTACTGTACTTTTAATCAAATAAATGTAGCTTTGGTTAGATAAGACACAGCTGGGCATCATATCTTGTTGATCCATAGCAATCACAAATACCTCATAAAACTGGACACATCCATTAAGAATAGCAGAGGAAAGAATGTTTGGTTCAGCCAGAAAATACTGAGATCCTACTTAAATGCCATTTTGTCTGTGGTTTTAAATCCCCTTGTGCTTTTCAGATTCAGTTAATGTTCTCGACCCTCAAACAGTCCCAGCACCGTGTACAATACACTGCTCTTCACTTTCTACATTTATCACTGGACATTCACATGTATTTGGGTTGCTTATGTCGAGCCCTTTCCTTTAAAATGAATCCCACCCATTTTTTCACAAGCTTCTTTATTAGATATAGACATGTGTTGCTCCTGCTGTGGGCACGAAAGAAATCTATCAAAGGAATAAATTGAAATCTGTCAAGCTTGAAATCAGTCTAGTGGTGGTTGAATTGTAGAAGCATTTGGGAGAAAGAACTGATTAAATACAGCCACAGAACTCTTCAAAACAGGTTGTCTATGAAGAGCTAGAGTATGGTTATCTTGGCTAGCTCAGTATGCTTGTCTGAAAATGTCTGCCTCATATGTTACTTTTCCATTGTAGTGGATCAGATGGATCAATTCGGAGCAAAACTTTCACACAGCTCCTCTGCAGCAACTTTTTTTTTCACCATGGCATTCAGGTGGGGATGCAGCCAGAGGAAGTGATTTATCATCATTGTTCCTAATCGATCCCTGAGGCGGCCACATCTCCTGATGAATAATCTGAATAATCTAATCAGGTGTGTTGAATGTCAAGTGATCTGAATGGCTGAATCAGCAGCTCTAATATCGTAGCTGTTGCCTTAATCGTCCTTTGACTCATTGTAGGAACAAAAAAAGGTTATGACAGAACAAAAGTTTTGTTACTAATTTCCACCCAAAAATGTGAGTACAAAATACTAAAATAATATGTTTGAGGATGTATATCTATTAAAATAAATAAATAAACTGGGATTGGGATGTGTATCTAGCTGATGATCGAACAGCATATTTGTTCAATTTTTTTTTTACAAAAATTGAGGGATGGGGGGTGGTAACACAGCCAGTCTCATGTTAATCTTGAGTATCTATAGAGTAGTATTGCATCCTTCATATCTCTGAAGAGTCTTTAGTTTTATCATATTTATAACAGACAGATATGCTGTACTGATTTTTTTCCGAAAACAGCCGAGCTTATGGAGGAGTGCAGTGGGCGGAGCTAAAGAGAGGGCACACACACGCACAATACATTCATGGTATTATCCCTGGATAACTTTCGATTCACTATACATTCAAGTTGTTTTCATTATATGCACTTATGCGCCGATTGCCAACAAAGCAGACTTTTGATGCAGTTTCCCTCACAGCCTGCGGTTTCAACTCATGACTGGGAACAAGCAAACATACTTGCTGCTCTGGAAAAACAAACTGAATCCACTGTTTAACGCTGGGTTATCTGGGAAGCTTAATAAGGTTATCTTTCCCTCACAACCAGAAACACCCTTCTTTAGTGACATTATTGATTTTGTGGTCTAAAAACAAAATGACAGCGCTGCCAATGGCTTCCATAACCCGAAGCTCGTTGATGTGCATGTAGTGCCTGTACAAGCAATTACGCCTATTATGACCTCACACAGGCCCATACTTTACGAAACTTATTTGAATCCAGAAGGAGTGTATTTGGCACAGAAATACTTTTTTTTTTCTTTTTTTTGGGGCCATATTTAACAATCGATTCCAACTCTTTAACAGTGTAAATAAGTCAGAATGCATGAAATAGCATTAGCATAAGACACAGGTGGGCATCATATCTTGTTGATCCATAGCAATCACAAATATCTCATAAAACTGGACACATCCATTAAGAATAGCAGAGGAAAGAATGTTTGGTTCAGCCAGAAAATACTGAGATCCTATTTAAATGCCATTTTGTCTGTTGCTTTAAATCATTTTGTGCTTTTCAAATTCATAAAAAAAATAAAATAAATAATAAATCCATTTAAACCCCCTGCCCTCCCTGATTTACAGTAGTATTTCAGTAAGACAGTAATAACGCGTTAGCCAGTCAGCCACAATATGAAATACAATAAACACATTGTAGGGTACAGCGTCTTCTCGTCATGATGCTATCCATTATTCGCTGCAGGGTTTGAGGTGGTTCAAGTTTTCCGTGGTGTCTGCACGCGCAGTAAGTGGACGGGCAATATGCTAATGTTTCATCTTGATGTCACAACGAAATGGCTTGTGACTTATTTGAAAAACTATTAGTTTAATTGACTCAGAGTCGACTCTTACTTTTCAGAGACAATAACTTTTGCAGGATGTTTTCATTCACTTAGAACTATGTTATACACTACATGAAAGGTAATTTTCAAAAATCCATAACAGGGGCACTTTAATCGGCTAAATTTAAGAGACTCATTTTAAATGCAAAACATGATACCATGGTGATATTGGATTTTTATACATCCTAAGAGAGAAATACACATATAGTTATTGCAACCTGCAAGGCCACTCATACACACTCACTCTCTCTCTCTCTCTCTCTCTCTCTCTCTCACACACACACACACACACACACACACACACACACACACACACACACACACACACACACACACACACACACACACACACACACACTTTTTCATCATAGTTCTAAGGCTCCAAGAATTATGGTCGCATTAGCACTCTCATTAAGTCCAGCTTAGTCTATTTCTTTGTTTTTCTATTTATGTTCAAAAGCCAAAGGTCCATTAACTTCTATTTTTGAGCTCCTGATATGGTTAAGTGCACACAGGGCATTGTAGAAATCACCCCCATTACCCCTTGTGAAGTATTTCATTCAGTCTTAAGCCCATTCTGAAACTAATTCTGACGCTAGTGTAGCTGGGTAAGGTATAGCCTCGGTACGATTGATTGGTTCACAGGCTTGAGTGACACCAGCCAGTGTTTCTACTACACTGATTGGTCAGTATCATTAAGTGTCATGAACCTATCGGTGCTCAAGTGTTTGGTTGCTTGGGATGTATCATCTTTGGGACTACCCCCTTTTATTGACATTTGACATTATGAACGAGGAATGGTGGTTGGAGCATCATTCTGTTTGTTGTGTACTGGCTGTTACTTTCAAGTTAGTTTCTTTGAGTCAAAAAATACTTATGTCCATTAAATGCAGACATACCTTGTTTGTTTTTAGTTATTGGCATGCAAGTAGCCAGACCAAGAATCCTGTGTGGCAAGTGACCGTATGTATTTCAGCATGATGACTCTCTCTTTGTCTTGGTGGGAGTTTTTGTCTTTAATGAGTGCTGAGTAATTTTCCTGTTTCATGTTCGACAGGTTTAACTGAACGTCCAGGGGTTTCCAGTACTTGTAATTGGAGCCAAATGTACATCAAGTGACATGACTTCACTCATGTTTTGTTTTAATTGTCGTGTTAGTTTTAACTTGCTGCTTTGCCTGGATCTCACCTTGGCATGTTTTGTGTTTATTTGTGGTGTTGAAATCACAGACACAGCATTGTGCTAGTGTGAGTTAGCTAGGAGACTATCTTTGAGTAATCTGGCCATTCATTCATTTTGTTTCCTCCCCTCAGTGCCCGTGGCTGTTCTGAATTTGTGTTTAAATTGGTATTGAATTGGTGTTTTATTTGCATATGTTCCTTTGAGTGGATTATTTACTTTTGTTTATTGTAAATACTTTTTATTTAAGTAACAAAAGTGTATCTTTTTTTTTTTGCCATTCTTGAATGTTTTTTTTATATATATATTTTTATTTCATTTTATTTGTTAAAGTGAATAAACTGTAAAGCAGGGGGTCTGCAGTTATTTGGTGTGTCCACATGGAGCTCTGTGTTTAACTATTTTGTGCGGGTGTGTGCATGTGTGCGTGTGTGTGTGTGTGTGTGTGTGTGTGTGTGTGTGTGTGTGTGTGTGTGTGTGTTTGTGGACATATTCTATCCCAGTGGGGACTTCAACCTGAATGCACACAGACTAATGGGAACTCATGTCACTGTGGGGACCTAAATTGAGGTCCCCATGTGTACAAAAGCTTATAAATCATTCAGAATTATTTATTTTAAAAATGTAAAAATGCATAAAGTTTTCTGTGATGGGTAGGTTTAGGGGTAGAGTTAGTGTAAGGGGATAGAATATACAGTCTGTACAGTATAAAAAACCATTACGTCTATGGCGAGTCCCCAGAAAGATAGCGTGCCAGACATGCGAAAAAGCTGAGGACCTCTGCTGGCTGTCTCCCTCTTTTTCTTTTATTGTATTTGTGGGTTTGCATGTATTATTTTGTGGTGTGATTTGAGACCTTTTTTTAATTTTTTTAAATTTTTTATTGAATGCTTTTTATTAATTTTTGTATTTTTAAATAAATAAAAAAATTTGTCTTTATACTTTTTGTCCACATCTCCATCCTCACTGTGCCCTTAGCAACGAACCCCTGTGCCCTTGGCTGGTAGGGCTGTTATTCCTGGTGTGGTCGACTATCGTTAACAGCAGAACTCTAGGAAGGAGTTACCTTTGTTAACCTGTAGCCCTTTTCTAGCCTGATGCCCCACCACACTAGGTTAATATTTAAGGGTTTGTTTGAAGGGAAAGTAAGGCCTTAAACTATTTGAAGTCAATGAGAATTAAATTAATAATAATTTTGTGACTTAAAAACATTTATAAATAACCATGTATATATCTTACCATAAGTTGTGCGGTTCAGAAATGTATTTAAGATTGAACATACTCAAAAGAGAAGGTTTTATAGGGTGAATTCAGGGTGATTGGGACACATTTTGCCATTGAGATGACTTGGAAAAAAGTGTCCCAGTCACTATGAATTCACCCTAGGTGTTTTTATACATGTAAGTAAATGATTAACGTACAACATTTCATACTAGGTAATAAAAAGCAAATAGCAATATCACATTTTCTAACCTTTGCTTTCTTCAGCACATTTCGGTTATGCTAATGGACAGTCTACATTAAGTGAAAGAAACACTTACTTGCAGTGCCTACCTTAGTTTTGGATTGCATGATTTCCTTTGCCTTGTTTGTATCAATTTGATAATCCAACTCTTTCTAAGCATCTCAGGTTTCTGCTTCCGTTTGTCACACAAATCCATGATCTTCCCCTCCTTTCCTCAGTCCCATTTCTAGCCTCTCTTGCATGGCTTAGATAAGAAAACACTTTGCATCGCAGTCTCTCATTGGCTGACATACTGTAGGAGTGAGATCAGGAGGGAGATGAGGCGAAGATGTGAGACTGAAAGAGAGCAGTGAAGTGAGTATCTGGCACAATGTGAAATAAAACAAATGGCAAAAATGAAGCAGAGACAACTGTAAGTTATTTTCACAAAAAGGTGTAAAATCCATGGAACGACAAATTGCATGAGTTTGGGGTGGGACTATCTGTTGAATAGGCAGACAGGGTATGAACCTGTTTGAAATAATCATTCAGTATATATTAATATATATATTCAGTATAATCATTCAGAATAACTGTCTGTCTGAATGCATAGTATTCATAAAACAGTAGGCGAAAAGTACCCGGATGACTTAATTGTCTAACGAGATTCTGAAGTGCACATCTGATGGACACTTTACTATCCCATGAGGCCACAGGAGAGGAATTGTGAATGGCAACTGACATTGCAGGTCACATGACAGTGACAACATGGTGGATTAGTATGACTGAATTTCATTCATACAGCAATGTTGTGGGTGGGGCTAAATTCAGCTGGCATCCAGGCTAAACATTCATACTATATAGAACAGTTTTTTAGCGGTCGAAAAACCACACAGGTATTTTTGTGGCTGACCTTGCATATGCATTTGTAGGCGTTTTCCTTTCAAATGCAACATTTATGGGAGGAGACTATTTGATCCTAAATGAATGAATCATGCCAGGGATATTTACTAAGGTTTGTGCGAGTCAATTTACCGTGCGTTCACACCACCGCCGGCGAGAGCGTCAAAATTCACTCTGGCAGCCCTGCCAGCAATGCTGTAGAAAGATTTGTAGACGCTCTGACACAGATTGAATGCTTGTTCTTTTTTAAAACTTTATTTAAAGCAAACAAGCATGTTAATCAGCATTTGTGCAGACTGACCACAAGTAGGGTATAAGTTTAGCTCAAGAAATCTTTTAAATGTGAAAGTAAGAAAAAATTGATCGATGGAAAGAAGTTAACAATTATAGTTACATGTTTGCTAATGAAATAAACCAATTAAAAGCCATTTGTGTGGTGTGGCTTTTGTGTTCATGGTTAAGTGCTAGTCTAATTTCAACATGCAGTTTATAGGAGACGTTTACTAGCCTTCTACTAGTCTTTAATTAAACTTAATTTAATTTGTGTGCAGCCTACATTACAATAACTGTCCTGGTTGAAGTGTAGCCTTAATGCAATTGGTCAAATCTGTGTTGTTTTAAGCAAATTAATTGCATTACCACTGAAAAACAAGTGTTCTAGCGCGTGAATGTTGCCTATAAATAGTGTTGCGCACCTTCTTATCAAACCCGCCACAGCAATGATCAACCTCTAATGTTATGTGTAAATTAATGTGGTCGAAAACAAAGTTTACAGGACTGCGTTCTCTGGAATCCTCTCAAGCGGAAGACTTCTAGATTCCGATTAGTTGCCGCCAAACAGTCATTTCACCTACTCTCCTCGACGCCTCTCCACTTTGATGCTCTCGCCGGCGGCGGTGTGAATGCACAGTTTCCGGTATTTGCGCCAATATTTAACGTCCAAAAGAAGCATGTCTTAAACCAGACGCTAATTTGTGCTGCTCTGGGTAGATTGTGTTGGTCTTTATGGAAATGATTTGGCTGTGTCTGTGTTCTTTAATTTGGGTGTCATTAGTAGATCATGCGCAGAACTTTTCACTCCCATCAGTGTTTTTTTTTAAATAGCGCTCTCATGCTAATTTGCCCTGTTTAGTAAATCTGGCCCTACATCTTTAATTCTGCACCTCTGTTGTTACAGCAGCATAGAGACTAAAACATGCATTTTCCCTTTTTTTATTTGCTTGCTTGGTTGCATAACATTTGTTACTATTTTCAATTTAATAAGAAGTCACCTACGGAATCCAATGACAAAAAGGACCTCCTCTCATCCAGTGCTTTTTCCTAATGAATAGAAGCTCTGAAAAGAAACACTATTCAGCTGAAACTCTGCACACATTGTCATTTTAGGATGCCTTGAATCATCTTTACAATCATAGTAAAGCTGACCTTTATTCCTGCCCTGTGCCACCCATGTGCTCTGTCAGCACAACTACAATTTAAACAGTTTTCCTTATGAATATCTGCAAGGTCAGATTTGAAACTGGTCTTTTGTCCACACTATGTGATGATTCATCAAGCATATCTGTCACCCTGAGAAAGTTATTGAGAGGGATTTTCTGCACTTTTAGCATTGTATACATCTGTGCTTAAGCAGAAGTGTCATATGTGGCCATATGCTTCAGACTGGAGTGCAGAGAATTGATAGATTCCTCTTTCTCTCTGAGCTGGATGAGTTGAGGTTAGTTTTTCATTTCAGCCTTGCTTTGATGTCCTATATGAGGTGGATCAAAGACTACACCAACATAGCTGTCCTAAGGCACAGATGTTGGGAGAAGTTTCAGAGTCATATGCCGATATAAGTCATAGTATATTACAACTCAGAATAAATTAATGAATGAACAATAAAATAAATATATTAATTACTGATCATTTATTCATTAGAATTAATGAGCGGACAAAAAGAAGTTTCATTTCTCATCTGGTGGCTTAAAACAAGATACATACTTTAGAAGCAAAACAGTGTAACATAAAATGTGATTGTGTGTATACTGTGTGTGTGTATACCAAAAAAATCTTCACAAAAGATTATATCTGTTATATACAGTTCCGTTTCAATTGACTCCCATAGTACAAACCCGACACTGAACACATGAATACAAAAGGATTGCAATAATTTACAAATCTCATAAATTTATATTTTTTTCACAATAGAATATAGATAACATATCAAATGTTGAAAGTGAGACATTTTGAAATGTCATGCCAAATATTGGCTCATTTTGGATTTCATGAGAGCTACACATTCCAAAGAAGTTGGGACAGGTAGCAATAAGAGCCCGGAAAAGTTAAATGCACATATAAGGAACAGCTGGAGGACCAATTTGCAACTTATTAGATCAATTGGCAACATGATTGGGTATAAAAAGAGCCTCTCAGAGTGGCAGTGTCTCTCAGAAGTCAAGATGGGCAGAGGATCACCAATTCCCCCAATGCTCATGCCAAAAATACTGGAGCAATATCAGAAAGGAGTTTCTCAGAGAAACATTGCAAAGAGTTTGAAGTTATCATCATCTACAGTGCATAATATCATCCAAAGATTCAGAGAATCTGGAACAATCTCTGTGCCTAAGGGTCAAGGCCGGAAAACCATACTGGATGCCCGTGATCTTCGGGCCCTTAGACGGCACTGCATCACATACAGGAATGCTACTGTAATGGAAATCACGACATGGGCTCAGGAATACTTCCA
The DNA here is from genome assembly GCA_018749465.1 of Paracanthobrama guichenoti. Lineage (NCBI taxonomy): Eukaryota > Metazoa > Chordata > Actinopteri > Cypriniformes > Gobionidae > Paracanthobrama > Paracanthobrama guichenoti. The sequence continues at coordinate 24,585,688 of CM031944.1, read as the reverse complement.
GAAAACATCATCAGTGAACACAGTCCACCGTGCCATTCGCCGTTGCCGGCTAAAACTCTATAGGTCAAAAAAGAAGCCATATCTAAACATGATCCAGAAGCGCAGGCGTTTTCTCTGGGCCAAGGCTCATTTAAAATGGACTGTGGCAAAGTGGAAAACTGTTCTGTGGTCAGACGAATCAAAATTTGAAGTTCTTTTTGGAAAACTGGGACGCCATGTCATCTGGACTAAAGAGGACATGGACAACCCAAGTTGTTATCAGCGCTCAGGTCAGAAGCCTGCATCTCTGATGGGATGGGGTTGCCTGAGTGCGTGTGGCATGGGCAGCTTACACATCTGGAAAGGCACCATCAATGCTGAAAGGTATATCCAAGTTCTAGAACAACATATGCTCCCATCCAGACATCGTCTCTTTCAGGGAAGACCTTGCATTTTCCAGCCTGACAATGCCAGACCACATACTGCATCAATTACAACATCATGGCTGCATAGAAGAAGGATCCGGGTACTGAAATGGCCAGCCTGCAGTCCAGATCTTTCACCCATAGAAAACATTTGGCGCATCATAAAGAGGAAGATGCGACAAAGAAGACCTAAGACAGTTGAGCAACTAGAAGCCTGTATTAGACAAGAATGGGACAACATTCCTATTCCTAAACTTGAGCAACTTGTCTCCTCAGTCCCCAGACATTTGCAGACTGTTATAAAAAGAAGAGGGGATGCCACACAGTGGGAAACATGGCCTTGTCCCAACTTTTTTGAGATGTGTTGATGCCATGAAATTTAAAATCAACTTATTTTTCCCTTAAAATTATACATTTTCTCAGTTTAAAATGTTTAAACTGAGAAAATGTATCATTTTAAGGGAAAAAATGATATGTCATTTATGTTGTATTCTGAATAAAATATTGAAATTTGAAACTTCCACATTATTGCATTCTGTTTTTATTCACAATTTGTACAGTGTCCCAACTTTTTTGGAATTGGGTTTGAAGTTTTTTTGTTTTTTTTCCCATACTATGGAAGTCAATGGAAACCAAAACGGTTTTCTTTGTTTAGTTTTTTTTACCAACATTATTTGAAATATTCTTTTGTGTTCTGCGGAAGAAAAAAGTTCACACAGGTTTGGAACGACATGAGGGTGAGTAAATGATGCCTGGATTTTAGGGTGGACTATCACTCAGGGATGCAAACACATGTATGGTCAAAAAAGAGAGAGGTAATAAAAGCCCTCGCTGTCACATATCTGTCCTGTCTTGTGTAGCACATTGTTTATTAGTTATTTTGCTCGTGTCTGATCCCTCCCCCTTGTTATATGATCATTGGTTTATTTGTCCCACCTGTTCTCCCTCAATTCCTGCCTGATTTGTCACCCTTTATAAGTCCCTTTGTGTTTGCAGTCTACGTTTCCTGGGTCCCCATTTCCATGTGGTATGTTTTGAGTTGATAATTGTCATTTTGATTGTGTTTTGCCCCATCGTGGGTTTTGTTTTGTGTTTGTTTCATTTTGTTAAATAAATTCACTTTCTTCTGCACGAGTCCTCACCTTACATTGCCGCTATCCCCGGCCCACCCAGAGTAAAATAACATTTCTGAAAAGCAAAATACAGACACTAATTTGGAATATTCAATTTCATTTTCTATTCCATGTTTCTGTGTATGGATGTCTGACAGTGTGCAAACGACATGCACTCCTCTGCTACTGTAGTTAATTTTCTTCATGCGGAGAGTGCATTTAGCACAACCCTTTGTTTTTTTTTGTTTTTTTTTTACATTTTCACATTTTCTTAAAGTTAGACAGTATGAATGTGTGTTTGACTGCATGGACCTTGATTGTAGTTTCAAGTTTCAGCCAAGACCAATTCCAACTGCTTTTACAGCCTCTATCCATCTGTTGCACAAGAAATGCCTCACTTTCCTCAATTTCCCTCATTCTGCAAATGAATACGGAGTTGGATATTTTAGCAAAACTGTATCATAACGGAGTGCAAATTCACGCTGCCCCTTTCCACAATGTCTTGTTTATATGCTGCAAAATTTCTTGCCCACTCTGGGGTTGCCATAAAATGTAGAATGTTTATGGGTCCATCAGTGCCACGTGCTACTTAAATCATCTTCAGCAGTCTATTTGCGTCGATTTACATGATAAAAAGGACCTCTTAAAAATAGCAAAACCGGCTGTTGATCAGCTAAGCCCACTCACCAGGTTCTCGCTTTTCATAGCTTAAGATATGGTAATGTTGGATCGCGTTAACAAGACGTTACTGTGAGAAAATCGAGGACAGGGATATGGAGAACAAAGTTATGAGAAGTAATGCTTGACGCAATGCTAGCTAACCAACAGCAAGAAAAAACAATGGCAATATTTCTAGATGTTTTTTTACATTTATTTAAAAATAATGCAGTTTGTCACTCACTTTTGTTTAAATGCTTCTTGGTGGCATTAGTGAAAAAGCCGGAACTACTGACACATTATTGAGAGAGAGAGGCTCTCCGAGTCAGAGCGGTACTGGTTTTCACAAGTCCTAATCTAGAATTATCAACAACATTGGAAAAGCAGTAGCATATGGTATACTTTAATATTAGTCAAACAACTTTTTCTATGTAGCTACAGCCATCCATAATTTGATCTGCTAGCTAGCACTAGGTCTTTTACAGGTGAACTTGATGTAGCTAAAACGTAATGATATGACACACACAACATCTACCCAATTGAAATAGGCCTGGCTGAAATGTTCAATAAATGACATAACTAGTAGATTATATATCATTATAAACCAAAAATATCCTTACCTCCAGTGATCTCACCAGTTGCCAGTAAGATGGGAAGGTGCAGCGCGAACTCTGGTCTCAGGGGAGAAATGTGTTGCGAAGAAACTGCACTCGTGTTTCACTGCTTACACGGCATGCTGCTGTTT